>JAPKLX010000111.1:251011-302300 GCA_026898415.1 Leonotis leonurus | reverse complement strand
GTAATTAAAGGAAATATACCAAGAACTCTACTAAACAAAAATTGATACAAAATCTATCACAAGGAAACCCTTTTCAAGAAAGAAAGAAAGAAACGAAGAATTTGATTTAAGCTGATGAATGATGAAGAAGAGAATAGGGAAATTACCTGGCTGGAGTTTGGGCGCAAGAACCCCGCTGGTGCAGAGCTGCAACGAGGCGGAAGGAGAATGTAGTCGCCGGAGGAGGAGAAAGCCCATCGGAGCAGTGAAGAGGAAGACAACGATGCTGCAGATTGAGGAAAGGAAAGGAAAAGGGCGTAGGTGGGCGTCTGGAATGGGAGTGAGAGGAAATAGAGTATGGTTAGGTTATAATAGGATAGAAGAATCTAGAGCTTAGGCTGGGCTCATAGGCTGGGTTGTGGGCTGAGAATTAAATCTGTATGGGCTGAAATGGTTAAATCTAATGTGCCAACATAATTAGTCAAGTGGGATCAGGTTACTAATTTGAATGGACCTAAACAATTAACACATGGGTTAATTTAATTAAAGTATTGGGCCTAGTTATTTAATATAATTGGACTAATCATTTAACCCAATAGACGAAGATTTAAATTAATTGGGTTATGTCCAATAATAGATTATTAATAAGTGAATTTAGAGAATTTAATTTAGTAATTAGAATTTAATCATGAGAGATGATTAAATTGTAGATTATACTTAGAGTATGATAATAGAGATTTACTTAGCCTATTAGAAACTATTTATCTTAATTCAAGTATCAAGATATTATATTAGAACTTCCTTTATTTATTTCACCCAATAATCTATTAATTAGGTATAATAAATTGTTCAACCATAGCTTGACCCTAGAAATCACCAAACGACGCCTCTTGAAAGGCAACCCCTAGACTCGTATAATAGTCGAATTTTAAAGACTCGAGAATAACCCTTGAAATGATAAATGATAATATTCCTTGCATATAGAAGTATTTGATATACTTAACAAGGGTATCTCACGTGAGATTTATTTAAAGGTTTCGACGAGAAGTCGGATCCGCGTCTCGAGAACGAAGCAATCGTCAGTCAAGACTATTCAAGTAGGATTTTCTCACTCTATAAAAAAATATGTGTGTTGCGTCTTCAAAATGAAACGAGATATTTTCAAAGCACTGTCTTGCTATAAATATTTTGATTTATGTATGATGTACTCAGCCCTGCATGTATTTCTAAACGTGCAGGTTGAGAAACAAAGAAGATGGGGTGCTACGTTGGGCTTTTTGTCGGTCTCCTAGTAGCTGACTCTTGGGGTTCTACGTGTCTTCATACACGTAGGATTTTGTCTAGTCGATCCTACATTTCCGCTGCCAGACCGTTATGTAATAGACTTGAAATTCAAACTCTTTTAATTTAGTTATGTTATGTAATGAGCTTACGACTCTGAACATATCTACTCCCGAATCCAAGGGATGAATCCTTGATTTATGTTATGTGAGGAATATTCATTGTCATATTCAATTCCAAACTCGGCGTTTATTCCTTTCATTAGTCACGTTTCCCGACTTTACTAGACTTAGTAGAAAGCGGGCGTGACACTTGTGATCTTGAAACATAAGAAAAAATATAAATCGAGCCCAAATTACTAAGCAACATGGGAAAACTATGATAATAAAGATGATGAATACACGAGTTTAGACGACCAAAAATATGCAAAGGGAATGATTCATGGAAAAGCCTTGAATTTTCGTACATCAACTTCCAGAGGCGGGATTTTTTTTTCAGGGGTGCTCCAATTAGGGATGTTAAACGGGCGAACCCACTCGATTTGGGGTCAGCCTATTCGGTTTCGAGCCGAATTTTTATTATTTCAGACTAAAATATTTTGGCCTTAACCCTAACCCACTCGGTTTCAAACTAGCTCGTCGGGCCAAATTATTTAATGAAGAAATTATTATATATAATTTTTCTAATAATTTTTTTTTATAACAAAATGTTATGTTATTTTTTTCTCAATAGAAGCATTTAACTTGGTACTAGATACAAAAATAAGTATTATTTCACTATATACTTACAAAATAACTAATAAATTACTAATAATTTAGCACAATTTTAACATAAATGACTATATTTTTCAATTTTTAAGTCATAATTTTTTTTATCGGTTAATCTGACTTACTCATTCGATTTACGAGGTAGCACTATCCAGTTCGGGCTATTTTCAATTCAGTACAATCAGAATTTTTTTTAGCTCCATCAATAGCCGAGTCCAATCCATGGACACCTGTGTCACCTCGCTCGAGGAATAGTGGTCTCGATGGATGGGACTCCATCCTCAGCCTCCTCCATCATCAGACTATTAGGATCCACAAGATCCGACATATTAGTAGTTTTTCTTTTTATTTTATTTACTTCTTTCGTTTAGTTTTATGCTTGTTTGTTCTTTGTTTATGTGTGCAGGTACCAATGTTGGGAGTTAGTTGATTCTTGGGCTTGTTGCCGGCTTCTTTGTCGTCAGGGAAGTCTACTTTCTCTCTTCTCTTTAACTCCTTACTACGAGGGCGTAGTAGGATTTAAGTGTGTGTGTGGGGAGGGGGGGGGGGGGGGAGTTGTTTTCTTGAGTTTCTATTGCTTTTATTGAGTCTTTTTAGTTATTATCTTTTATTTCCCAATCTTGAGCATTTGTACGTTAGCTTGCTTGTTTGATCACTTTTTGTTGATGAGTATTGATTTTTAACATGTGAGCCTCGATATGTAATATGAATGGTGGTAGAATTAGATTAGTTTCGGTTCTTGATTGTGCTAGGTTTTGTGGTTAAGATTTTTAAGTGGGGCATGTTGCTTTACTAGTTGGCGTGTATATCGATCATGATTCGAATTATGAGTGCCTACTCCCTAGAGTTTATGTGTTCGTTTTCCCTTGAATTCTAATAAAAATAATAAAGAGTGTTAACTCTTCAAAAAAAAAGTAATAAACGCTAGAAGGACATAAATGAGTAAGACTAGTTGGTTCGTGGGTTCTACTTCGCTTATCTTAGATAATGAGTATGTGAAACCACACCGGGGTACTCAATGTGATCCATTGACGTTTATACCCAGTGACTATACCCTTATGCGAACTTGCTCGTTTTGCTTAAAAATTTAGGGGGAATTTGATATGTAAATGATAGAGAGATGTGATATGTGTGTATATCGTGATCGTGTGCATGTTGATGAACTTAGTAACGGGAAATACTACGTCTTGATTTAGTGACCGAATACGATTGAGAATTGAGTTTAGTCTAAGTTGTGTAATGAATGTATGCATGGTGGTTAGGCTTGCATGTTGATTATTGACATGAATTGATGCTTGGTGATTGGATTTTGCTTGAGGACAAGCAAATGATTAAGTGTGAGGGAGTTGTTTACCTTGTTTTTGGAATATTTTTAATCTTTGTGTCGTTAAGTCTAGTCATTAGTTTGTGTTGTTTTCGTGTCTTTTTAGTCCATATTACGCCGGTTTCTTTTGTTTTCATGTTTGGTGTAGGATGGTGAGATGAATGATAGATTGGATTTGAGAAGGTGCTAATTATGCCGTGAGTGCAAATTCGAGCAAGACGGAACGAGCCGAAGAATGCACGGGAGGAGAAAAGACACGAAGAAAGTGAGCCTGGGGGACAGCGGGCGCTGGGTCCCCAGCGCTCTCTCATATGCAGACATTGGATTTTCAGAGGCCATAGGCCAGCGACCACTGGGCTTGCAGTGTTGACGCGCCAACGAGGGAAAGCCAGCGGCTGGCTACTCACCGGTCGTTGGGTTTACTTAAATGGCGGTTTTGCGACGGGTTTTAAAGGAAAATCAGATTCATTCTTGCATATCTCAGACATTAGAATAGAACTTGAACATCTTTAGTCTTAGAACTCTCTTGGGGAGTACTTTTTATTGTAATTTTACTTTTGAGAAGAAAGATTAAGGTGGAGATCAATTGCTCTATCCACGATCAGTAGATATATATGTTGATTGCTTTCTTGATGATTATGTGATTGGATAGGGTAGTTGAATCTCGACTAGTTTGTGGATTTCTTAATCGATTGTTTATATTTATTATTGATCATGCTTGTTGATT
Source organism: Leonotis leonurus (assembly GCA_026898415.1). NCBI lineage: Eukaryota > Viridiplantae > Streptophyta > Magnoliopsida > Lamiales > Lamiaceae > Leonotis > Leonotis leonurus. The sequence continues at coordinate 298,222 of JAPKLX010000111.1, read as the reverse complement.
GGATTATGTTTATTAAATTGTGTCGCTTGATCACCGTTACAATTTCTTAGAAGTAAGGTGAGGTTGAGAGATAATCCTTGTGTTGGATCAAAGATTAATCAACATCGGTTTTAATCGGAAACGTATAAACCGAGCGTTCATTTGTTTATCTTTAATTCTTATCTGCGTGGCTTGAATACGAGAGTCGTAGTAATAATCTAATTATAAATGCAAAAATTAGTAATTAGATAGCTTTTGAGAATTCTAGATCAGTGAACGAATGCATGAGTAGTCGTTGCATGAGATGATTAAGGTACATGTCATATACTAGAGCCTCATTCCGGATTCTCGTATTTAGTTTAATTATTGGTTTATGCTTTTAGTCATCTTGACATTGCATCTTGATAGAATGTTTAGGACCTTTAATGTTTAATCTCTAGCACTTGAATTAGGAAACTCTGCTAAGCCTTCCTTGAGATACGACTAAGGTCAGCTTACAACGTATTATAAGCCTCGTTTAATTGCGAGAATTTAGACACACGTTATAGGTTGAGCATTAGTGATATATGGATTGTTCGAATAATAAAATAATTAAAAGTATGTTATAATCATCATATATAATATATTATATATATTAAAAAAATATTTTCAAATAATGTTAACTCTAACTTTTTTTATACAATTTATAAATTATATTTGAAATAATATATAATTAATATATGATATATAAATAAATAAAAAAAGATATATATTATTTTAGTGAAAAATATAAATCTATGTTTTTAATTATTTATATTGAAAATTAAGTATATATTTTTAAAATAATATTCCCTCCGTCCTAATAAGCATAACATAAAATTTTTGGGCACGTTTATTAAGGAGAGTGTATAAAGTAGTGTAAGAGTGATAAATGTGGTATGGTCCACATCTTTTTAAAGGGATAACTTTTAATATTTTTGGAATGTGTAAAGCTTAGTGGAACATCCAAATAAGAGAATTGTGCCAAGTTTAGTGGGACGGAGGGAGTACTACCTCCGTCCACGAAGTAGCTTCCTAGTTTGACCGGATACAGGTTTTAATAAATATTTTGACTTTAGTAGGTAATGTGTCAAGTGTAGTGGGTAGTATGTAGTTAATGGAGAATGATGTCCACTTTATTGATGATGTGTAATGAGTGGAGTAAGGAGACCACATTAATGATGATATATATTGAGTAGTGTATAGTTAGTAAAGAATGAGGCCTACATTATTGATGACGTGTTAAGTAGTGAGTGGAGTAAGGGGTTGCCAAAAATAGAAAGTTTAAGTGGGAATCTACTTCGTGGACGGACCGATAAGAAAATATGGGAAGCTACTTCATGGACGGAAGGTGTAATATAATTAAAAATATATTATAATAGTCATATGTGATAAATTATAAATTTTAATTTTATTTTAAATAATGTAAAATCTAGACATTTTCATACAATTTATAAATTTTCAATAGACTTGAAAAGTTTGTATATAATTTATATAAATTATTATTAAATTAGTTATCAAAATATACATATCAAACTAATATATTACTTAATATATATATATATATATATAGTGTATTTATGAAAATGATATTTAAATATCAAACAATATATGATGTATATAAAAATAAAAATATAACATAAATATCATATGCCTACATAAAAATAAGAATATATAATATTATATATGATTAATATAATTTTTTAATTCTAAAATTATGAAAATTTAGATAAATATGAATATAAATAGATTGTTTTCTCTCATTATACTCATAAATTAATACTACTTCCGTCCCACCAGGCTTGGCCCCTTCTTTATTAAAATGGGTGTATTATTTTAATGAAAGGGGCCAAGATTAGTGGGATAGAGGAAGTATTATTATATTGAATAGTGTGGTTAAGAAATCAATTTGCACTAATTGTTGTTTCCAACGACGGTGTCATTAATGTTCCTAAGAGTGATGATTGTTTCTTTTGTTCCTCTTAAGGGCATTTGACTTAGTAAAAATAAATAGTGCCACCCTGAATTAGAATTATAATGGTTTTAAGAATATATATAAATTATTTGCAATTACAATGTATATATATAAATAATTGAATGTAATATAAATGTTATTGGGATTATTAATAGTATTACGACGCTTTTAATATTTTATTGGACTTTTCATTTTCATTTTATCCATTAGAGATTTTATTAATTTAATTGAGCCTTTAATAATTAATTAGGAGATATTTTATACTTATGCCATTAGCATGTAACAATAATACTATATTTTTTATGATATGAATGTTTCAACATTCTACAATAATAATCATTCTACAATAATAATCAGATTATGAATTTAACAGTAATTGAATATAAATTCAAGAACGTCACACATAAACGTTAAATTAATAATTATCGTATTTGAAACTCAACAACGAAAAATTAATATTCTACGAATATGATATATAATTTATATTAAAACTCGATAATTCTTTCGAATTAAAGTAGGGAGTATTACATTTTGTGCTTCTTATTATAATTACCAAACAGTTTTTTTTGAGAAGTAATTGTTTTTGGGTAGATTGGATGCTTCAAGCCTTCAACTATATGCACCGCATCATTATATTTTTAATCTTAACAATGTTAACCTTTTTCATTGAGAATTTTAAAGTTGATAAAAATATCATATTTTATGTAGAATATACTAGAATCATATTAGTGTAAGGGTGACTTAATTCTATAAAGAAAATTTTAATTTATTTAATATGACGATATATTATACTATTATTTATATATTTAAAATACATAAAAATATTATATTACAAAAAATGATTCTATACATTATATGTACAATATGATATTTTTATTAATAATAAATTCTAATTATAAAATTATCACCACCAAAATAAAAACACCTACCCATATACACTGGAGGGTATAAGCATCCTTTCTACCATTGTTTTTGAAAACTGTATATGGTTCGAATTCAGTGGCAATTAATTGCAAGTATAAATGATTTAATAATATAAAAAATCAATTAATTTATTTGAATAATTTTCAGAGTTTGCACATGATGTTTTACTATTAGGCAGTGTTTGGTAGCCATGTTTTGGCTAGATAGTAAAGTTATCTTGTGAAATTCAATTGTTTGGTAGCCCTTAAAATTTAGTAGCTCGGCCCGATTTATTTAGTTGGCCCGGTTAAATATCACTATTTCAGCCACTTAAGTAACCCACACACACCATTGGATAAAATTATGAAAGCTTGAACAGTAGTTGAAATTGAAAGCAAAATAGTAAACCCTCGTTGTGTCTACACATAAATTTGAAATTTTTTCACCCCCTCTAAGAAATTTCTCCCTCAATCATCTGCAAATTTTTTTTTAAGAACAAACGGCTGGAGGAGCAAAGAACAATCATCTGCAAATATTTTTTAAGAACAAACGGCTGGAGGAGCAAAGAAGGAGATATTTTAAAACTTCATGTGTTGAAGACGACGGAGACGACTAGCCGACGGAGACTGGTATTTGTCTAAATCTCCATCAATTCTTTGAAATGTATGCATATACCCACATGGATAAAATGGGGGATTTGAATTTTGCAATTAATGGTTAATTTACATTTTTTTATTACGTTTTTTTTCAGATCTTTACAAACTTTTAATTGAATTTGAGTAGAGTGCATGTATGTAAAATATCTGTGATGTTATTTTCCCCTCAAACCATGTATAATACAACCTCTTTGTTTCTCATTCCTTCGTTGAGGACAATTTTTTGCAAACTAAAAAGTATTAATACATGTTTGAGCAAATTATTTTTACTGCCAACTTGATATGGAGAAAAAAATTCACAGAAGTATAAGGACTACATGGTTAAAAACACTGAACTTTATATCATCTTATACTTGCAATTTTATGACTATTGATTTGTGTTCTTATAATAAGTGCAGAAGTAGGGCTATATTCAACTATATTGCAAATGATGTTTCTTGCTGATAAACAATCATCCATTTATCTACTTATGGAGGAAGTAGTGAATGCGCATAATTTTCGTGTGTACCTTCTAATAATCATATTATGCTTGCGGATGTCGTCGAAAAGAAAACGTAGACGTATTTCTAAACCATACTATATGATTAAGAAGATCCCAAGTCAAGTTGCGCATTTGAGTCGAATGATCAACATCTCTGATGTCGATTGTGTCATAAATCTAAGAATGGATCGTAATACATTTGGAAGACTCTGTATATTATTAAAAGAACTCGGAGGCTTGAGGGATGGAAGGTATGTATGCGTAGAAGAACAAGTTGCTATATTTTGTTCAATATTAGCCCATCACAAGAAAAACAAGCTTGTGGGGTTTGACTTTCAAAGGTCCGGGCATTCGATATCAATATATGTACATCTAGTTCTATGTGCCATACTGAAGCTACACCGATTATTCTTGGTGAAACCAACCCCAGTTCCGGAAGATTCTCTTGATCCACGATGGAAATGGTTTAAGGTACAAACACCAACGTTGCAATAAATTTTCTAATGACATAAGCTTTGAATTTTGCACTATCTGTCATTATCTGTCATATTATTTCCTTGACTTTCATTATTCATTTTGTTTAAATAGGGTTGCCTTGGTGCATTAGATGACACATATATTAGCATGACGGTTAAAAATAAGGACAAACCACGTTATAGGAATCGGAAGGGGAAGATTTCCACCAACACGTTAGCGGCATGCGACCGTGACATGAAATTTGTGTACGTATTACCCGGTTGGGAGGGTTATGCCGCCGATTGTAGAGTTCTAAGAGATGCTGTGAATAGGGTACATGGTTTGAAAGTTTCTAGAGGTACATACATTGACACATTGATGCGATAGGGTCCTACTATTTATGCTTCTTATTATTTATTGATTGAAACTTTAAGCTTCTTATTATTTATTGTTTCGTGTGTATAGGGTCTTACTATTTATGCGATAACGGGTACGCTAATAGTGAAGGTTTCTTAACACCATATAAAGGTGTTAGATATCATTTAAAGGAGTGGGGTCCTAACGCATCATTGCCTCAAAATTCTGAAGAGATGTTCAACATGAGGCACACTAAAGCTCGAAATCTCATCGAGCGTGCATTTGGGGTAGTTAAGAAGCGATGGAGCATACTTAGGAGCGCATCGTTCTATCCAGTGAAGGTGCAAACTAGGCTCATCATGGCCTGTTTCCTTCTTCACAATTTCATACGATCTGAAATGACGGTTGATCCCATTGAGAATATGGTAGACAATGTAGATGATGCAGAAGATGACGAACGTGATGAAAACGGGGACTATGTGGATTATGTAGAAGGTTCAACTCCTTGGAATGAAAAGAGAAATGACATTGCCCAACTAATGTGGCAACCATAGTTATTCCTATTTTTTTATTGCAACTTTTGGAAACGTTTCAGTTGATTAATTCTTACATCATGACTGAATTTGTGTGTTTTTCTATTTGTTCTAAAACTAATCTTTGATTGTGATTTGGTGTATGAAATTTGTGTGAATTATAATGGTATTTATTCTTGAAGCATATTTACTGAATGATAATAGGTACATGGCATCATCATCAAGTGATAGAGAGAGCAGGGCCTCAAATTGTATTTGTGGTGCAGGAAGGATGAACTTATTTTGTGCGTCGAAGACTGCAAAACACCCCGGAAGATTCTTCTACAAGTGTCCCAGAAATGTAGATCACTCCAAAGGGTTCTTGTGGTGTGATGATTACCACTGTAATGATGGGCCTGGAATGATACCAAATTACGTTGTTAATCAAAGGTGGCAAAAGAGGTTAGCTAATAACTACGAAACTTATGAATCAAGTACGTTCGGCAAACTATTGGCATAATTTTAGGCAGTGTTGTAATGTAATTTAGTATTATATAGAACAGCTACTCTTATTTTGATCTTCTAGTAGATATGTATGTAGGTGTGGATGTGATTAGACTATGAATCAGTTACTCTTATTTTGATTGTGTTATAAATTATGAAGTTAAACATAAAATTAATCTTCATTATCATCTAAGCATCAATAATTTCGTTGGTTTCTCTTATATTAGTTCAATTTTTTTTTCTCATAATTTTTTTATAACCAAATGTCATCTTGTGTTATAATTTTATTGCAATTTTATTCGCAATATAACATGGCTTCAGTAATGTCTAATTTCCCTCTTCTTCATAAATAATTAGATAAAGCTAAAGGATCGTAGAATAATTTAAAATATGGAGAAATATTACCAAAGTACCAAGTGCAACAACATAAATAATAAATTACCATACTACAAAACAACATAAATAATAAAATTATGAAATAAGCTTCACTTGAATGAGTTCTTCCACACAACGTTCGGGCTCGAGGACGCGCACGAACTATAAAAGTAGTAGCAACAAACAAACATCTATACATCAACAACAAAAAAAGACTTGTTCTTCAGCCAATAATGGAAACCACATATGGCTCCAGATCGATACAGCAACAAAAAAAGGTTTGTTCTTCAGCCAATAATGAAAACCACATATGGCTCTCGATCATTAAACCAAAAAATGAGTTCAAGCCATTAGTTGACTCTATACCTTATGCAGTCACCAAATACTGCCAAAATAAAAACCTTTTGTAACTAAACCCATCTTAATATCAAGGTCCCTTGTAGTTGAGGAGATGTTTGACATACTATGCACGAGCTTCTGCGTTCATTCCTCTCCAAACATCCAGTCGTTCAGCTTTGAACGCCACAAGCTCAGTGACTATGAACCTGTTCTCCAGAGACAGTCCTGATATCTCCCCAAGTTGCTCGAAAGTCTCTTGCCTCGCTTTACCCATGTCAAATTCGTACCCAATTCGATTAGCCAAGTGCTCAAGCCTTGTGTTAGTGGATTGATTCACCTCACTTAAAAGTTCACAAATTCCTTGAAGATCTTCAGTAGCCTTTCGTTTATTTCTATACCTTTTGGAGTGTTGATCATCTCGATTACTTTCAGAAACTCGATCATAGGACATTTCATTCGTCTCACTCTCAGATATGAAATCATTTTCTGAAGGTGTAGGTCCATCAGGCATCACATGCTCATTATTTTGTATGTCTTCATAAGCTTCGTACACATCTTCTGCATTGTCACCAGTAGCGCGATCCTTCCCGAACAACTCTTTCCAATCCTCGTAATGTGGCCAGGGCTTGTAACGCATCAATCTAGCATTTGGGTCCATCTAATGTTGTTCAATCAAATCAACAAGGTTAGTGTTTAATGCAACAAATAACTTAAAACACAAGTGCAATAATATATATTATTTCAGTCAGATATTAAACATAAATTTAGATGATTAGAAAGTATATTTTTTTATCCAAAATCTCAGGCTATATGAATCACCAATTCCCCTCCATGTTATTCTATCTATCCATTCAAGATGTTTAGAAAATAGAAATTAAAAAACACTCAAGATGTTCAGAAATATTATTCCATAGGTAAATAAAATAGAAATTAACTTTTTTAGAACATATTACCTTGACGATTTGATCACATTGATCATCAACACATTCGATCATGTGAGTACCTCGTAAGTTAAAACCTACACCGCTTCGATTGAGCATCAATGAGAGTGAGTAGTAACTTTTTTTCCAGCTGGAGAGTTTCGAGTTCACATGAGACATGGCTCTAAGGTCTGTGTTGGGAAATTCTCGACGCAGAGCATCCTCCAATTTTTCGAGATAACCAGCCCTGAAGCTGTTATCGGACTTCCACCCCTGGACTATCAACTCTTTTAGTGATGATATGAGATTATCTCTTCCTTTTCGGTCCAGCTTCGATAATTTCTCTCTGATTTCTTGCCACTAACGCCAACTCCGTAACTCCCTATGAATTATTTTAACATCAATCAAAACAATGAGTGACAATGAGTGTGGCTAATAAATGTTATATAAAAGATAAACATCTACAAAACATTCTAACCATCCTGCGTAGAGTTCATTGAGTCTGGATGGAGAAACTTGTGTAATGTCACAAACTGAAACAAATTGAAACAAACTGAAAATAAACAAAAGAAACAAACTGAAACAAATTGAAAGAACCTGAAAATAAACAAAAGAAATAAACCTTTGTAATGTCACAAACTTATAAATACAAAATTATAAATACATATCATGCTAACAAGATTTTATTACACAACAAACTAAGCAAAATAGCCACTAAGTTAAACCTTGTTCTTACCGTGGAAAGATGGAATTTAGCAGAGCTATGTTTGTAGAACTGGGTTTGTAGATTAGGAGAAACGTACAAACTTCTTGTATCCCTAAATTTCGCTTCAAAAACCATTCATGAATATCCAACATTAGATAACTAAGGAGTTGAAGAAGTGAACAAAAACTGAAGAAGAAATTTTAAAGAAACACAACCTGTTTTAATCGATAGAAATTTTGCTTCTTGTTTCCTGCGCCGATGTTGCAAATCTTTGTGGTAAAATACGTTCAAAAAAAATCAGAAGCCAACACTTCACACAAACACTTCAGATCTCAATATCCTCGGTTTAATCGATAGCATATGTCTCTTCTGATCCCTAGATTATCTGAAGTCATGGTTGGAGATTTCTTTGATATGGGGTTGAATAGATAATGACGGCTAGGTTAGAATTTGAAGATGAATTAATAGAATTTGTCATATAAAATAGGATACCAAACAAGAAGTTAAGTTATTCAATTTTTTAAATCCTTATTACCAAAAAACAAAATAAGGAACTTCCGTTTATTTTATTTGTTAAGTCAATTTTATTTTATCATAACATAGCTTATCCTAACCAGGCTACCAAACACTGCCTAAGTATTCTATATTATCTTGTATTAATCAAATATTAGATATGGTAAAATGTTGTTTAAATGCACTTGATGAGTACTATATATATGCAGTAAGAATTTTGCAGACTATATATATATATATATATGATATACCTTATAAAAAGGGTGTATAAGATTGTATTAAAGTAACAATTCCCTGCATTACATAATATAAGTTAAGACTACATGGTAGAAAAAAAAACAAAAAGAAGGAAAATAGGCATGCAGTCTATAAACTGCTTATTTATCAAAAGAAGGAAGAGAAAGTGAATACACAATCTGCTCGGCAGATTTGCAGATTGCAGATTTACACTCAAAGTCAAAATTTGATTTTGGAAGTAAGTTACATTATGTACTTCGACCCATCATAATAATATTGTAGGAATAAGTAAATCAGGAAATATTAAACAAAAGGAAAATCTAAAAGGCTAGACTAAAGCAAGGAAGAAATGAGAAGTTGCTGGGATGCAATTCTCGATGGTGTGAAAAACAGAGGCAGTAAACAACAGCTGCACTCTTCCTAGTCTGTAGCCAAAGGAATAAAGATCTCTGCACATTAAATAAAGTGATATCAACAGTAATATCATATGCCTCAAAAGTCAGCTTTGCACTAGTAGATATATAGAATTAGGATTTTAGTAAATTAATAGACAGTAATAGACTTACTGAGGCTGATAACATAGATTGGACAGATACAAATATTCAAAGATTTGAAGTTAAAGCAACACTCAAGTGTCTGCATACATAACACATTACGTATACTTCATTACACCATTCTATATAAACCATTAGAAGCTCCCTCATACACACTTTAGAAATCAGTCTCACTCATACTTAGCACATTCGGAGAAGCTTTCATCCACACAAGAAGTCATCCCAACTCAGAATTCTTAGGAGTCATTGAGGTAAACTAAGATCTCAACTTTCAGTCTTAATACTTCTGTTATTAAAGTTTAAATCTTCTTTAGAATAAAGACATGTTTAGAAACAAAGAACATATAATACTACATACAAAAGTCTTCAAAAACCTTCTAAATGTTCTTTAGTTCAAGATTTTCAAACTGTAAACTGTGAGATAAATGGTGCTGAAACTTTAAACGTAGAACAATAATAAATCATGTCTAGCAAAGCATATATACATATTCTTATATTTCAAATTTGTAGAAACTATACTTATGCTTTCAGAACTTCAGAACACATATACATATTCTGGTTTAAGAACATAGACACAACTAGGGGAATAAGTTTAGACCACCCAAACATATATCCAGATTTCAGAACATAGAACCTATACTTATACTTTTAGATTCAGAATATATATATATATATATATATATATATATATATATATATATATATATTCACTCCAGAACATAAACGTAACTTGGAAAACAAGTTCAGATTCCAGAACATCACCTACAACTATATTTTCAGGTTTTAGAACATAGATCTATGTTTATATTTCAGACTTTAGAACATAGACTCATATTCAGATTCTGAAACCAACTCAGAAGTTATGAAATTTCAGAAATAAAATACAAAACAACCTAAACTCAGATTTAAAGTCAACCTTCAAAACCCCAACCTCCAAAACCGAAATTCATTCAAGTCCTCAGCCAAAACAGAAACACAAAGGAATCAACAGAATCAGTAGCTTATATTTATAAATCACAATTCAGATTCTAAGAGAAGACTTTGTTTCATAACCATCACACTAGTCCAAAATCCAACAAAAGAACCCATTTTAATCCAATAACAACACAACTAGAACATGCAGTTTCCCAAAAATCCAATTGTAGAAGAAAAAAAAAATAGACTTGTCCTTACCTGTGAAGTCGACGGCAGCAGTCTGGCGGGCGAGCTCCGGTGAGTTCCTCTTCGAATGGCCATTCCGCCTAGAGCAAGAAAGAACCCTTACCTTATTATTCAGATTTTCACATCAAGAAGCTTAATTGGGCCGGGTCGAGTCTATCTTGCGGGACGGATTCAATTAATAGTGGGCTGAAATAATAGATGTTAAATTGGGTTTGGATTAAATTGATTGGGCCGTAGGGAAGAAATCAAACGGGCCTAATTAATTATTCAGAATGGGCCTATTTAATTATATAGAATGAGCCCAGATTAAGTATTTTGAATAGTCTCAAATTATTTCTTAAGAATGGATTAATAAATTTAATTTTTGGATAAAGTTATTAATTAAATGGGTTGGATATAAATAGTTAGATTAAACCCAATAATTAGATCAATTAAGTTATGAAATTAGTAGTAATATTTCAATAATTATAAATTCTTAAATAGTATTAATTATATTAATACTATCCAATAGAGACTTAATTTAGCATTCTAGTTTAGAATTTAATCTACTTCAAGTAAATTATCTTGAATAATTATAGTACCCATTATTAAATTAATTGGGTAAAACAAATAAAATGTAAGGATTTTATAAATCATAGATTGATTTAAAATCCTACGAAAATAGTTATAGAAATCTCTACTCGGATATTAGTCGAGTAAGAAATTAAAATAATTAATTAAATAATAGAATAATATTTCATTTTATTTAGATGAAATAAATTATATACTCACGATGAGTATCTTCTTCGTAATTGCGATTAAGGTTTAGCGAAGGGAAAACACTACACGGTAAAGATTCAGATCCTATTAAGCAAGGAAGCGATTCAAGTAGGCTTTCTTATACAACTAAAATTATATGTGTTGTATCAGTTTATATTTCGTTTCAAAAAGATTTTGAACTGAAATTATGTGAAGTATTGTCTTGCCAAAAATATTTATATTTTTGTATGATACATATATGCTTGAACTATTATAATCGAATTCGGGTCCTAAAGGATTGTTATCTTACTTGGACTAGTGTACACCGCGACCGTGAGTCATCTAAGCGGGTTGGCCGGTCGAGTGTCTGTGGAAGGTGGCCACCTTCCCGACACACAGAAATACATATATGATTGATTATTCCAGAACTTAGACTGCGCAGTCGAATTTTAAGAATCACAAAAGAATTTAGTGAACATAGGCTTCTTTAGAGATAAAATCCCTATGTCTCACTTTGTTATGGCAATGACAATTATATTAGTACGAATGTGATTTCGGCATGTGTCTACTGAGTACTTTTGTACTCAGCCCTGCATGTATTTATAAATGTGCAGGTTAAGTTGTGATGTCAAGGGGGAGTGCTCAGGGATGGTTTTTGTCGAATTCAATTAGTAGTAACTCTTGGGGGTTTACATGTCTTCATACATGTAAACTTAGAAATTGATCCAATTTCCGCTGCAAACACTCATTTTAGTATTCAGTATTTCTAGATGTTATGATCAATGACTTATGTATTTTGGTATCGGTTACTTAGTACCGAATTTCGTGTATGAACCCTTATTTATCGAAACACTTATCATGTTTTCATCTTCGTGTTAGTACCTATTTCTTTTCCCGTTTCCATATTTCATCCCTTAGTCACGGTTTTCCTCGTCTTTACTATGCTTAGTAAAGGTGGGTTGTGACAGAATCCGAACCTGACTTGTTAAGGTTTTGCTAAACCCAAACCCGACCTATTAAGCTCAAACCCGAACACGACACGAACCCGACACAAACACCATAACTTTCGTGTTGACACGACACGATAAAAAAAATTATATGATAAAAACATATAAAAATTATAAATTTATAATAAAAAAATAATAAATGCATAATTTTTTAAATTTATAGGATATATTCATTTTTATATTTAAAAAAATGCAAAATATTTTGGAAAAAATGTATCACAAATTACATTTACTTCAAAATATAAATAGTTAATATATTATAAAATTTTTCTTATCAGGTAACCTGAACCCGACCTGAACCCAACCCGAGCCCTACCTGATAATTTTGTGTTCTTATCAGGTCAACCTAATAACGACCCGAACCCAATAAGGCTTGACACTAACCCATTAATTTTGTCTGTGTTCGTGTCAGGTTATCGTGTCGTGTCAAAAATTGACAGCCCTAGTTGATAAAGTATCTATATATAATATATTAAATGATTACATATTGAAGTTATCTCCTTAATTCAAGGTTTATGTGGCATCACTACAAGCCTTCTTTCATATTTATATTAATATTTTATCTACGGTAATATATAATTCAATGATTTGGAAAGAATTATTTTAGCTAAGTGTATAATTAATATCTTATATAATTAATTATTCAGTCAAAATTGCAATATATATATATATATATATATATTTGAATGTATCTTTATATATTATAGAGATTAAAAATAATTTTGCTAATTATATATAATATATAATATAGATATAATAATAGGCCCCTACAATAAGCTTTGTTCATTTATGGTTCGAAAATATATAGCATTCATCAATCATCATCGTTTACTCTTGAAAATTGGATAATATAATATAATTAATTATAAAGATCGATGGATTAGCTAATTAATTGACTATTCATTTGTTTCTTTTTTATTCAGATTAAATGGTCTTTTCCCTTTAGAATTTTATAATTAATTTTAATATTTATTAAAATTTACTAAAAAAAATATCTCACATCTATATATGTATCTTAAATCTCAAATTTTTTGATTATTAATAATAATATTTACGATAAATATATGTCCCACGTTGATTTAATATAAAATCCAACAATTATTGAAACTATATAAATACTAACAATTTATATATTCTACATCACAATTTAATTTTTAATACATATAACATTAATTATTTGAATTGATAAAATAAATATTCATGATTTTATTTGGTCAAATAATTAATTTTTATCAAACAAAAAAATAGTCAATTTTTTAAATTACAATATAAAGTGATTATATACCAATAAATTTTTCACGAGATAAGTCTTCATTTAACACTTATATTTTGCAATAATATAATTTTAAGTAACATAAATTTGCAATTATGTTAATAAATTATAACATAACGTGATTTTTCTTCAACACAATCTACAATAGATAAATTATTGTGAATAACATTTATTTCTAATAAGTTGTCAATTTATACCACCTTTAAATAGGAGAAATATGTCAAAATAGTCATTTTAATTTAAAAAAAATCCAAATTTTAACCACCTAAAATATTATAGTAAAATAATAGTCATTCTATATTATATAAGAATTATATAAAAAGAACAAATATGAGTACCCTCAAACCCACCGCCCATCACCTTTTGGGTATCTATCATCCTGCCACTTGTGGATATTAATCACGTGTGAAACATATAATATTAATATTTAAAAGATATTATATATAATTTTAGGAAATAATTTACGTATAATTTTTAGAAAAATATAAAAACATGGTTAATATTAGGTGGGTGGGTGAGTATTTAACGGGCATTTTTATGGATATTTTATAGGTATATTGTAATGCCCTGACTTTTTGCTCTCGAATAAATTAGCAAAACTCTCGAATATATGTACTAGTAACCAAATTTCGAGACCAAAGGTTCGAGGCTAATGAAAATCGTCTACGAAATCGCAACTCATGCAACATAGATGTATTCGAGTTTTAGACGCAAACCGGTATCACTAAATTAATTAATGGCTAATCATTAATTATGCGAACGTGCGACCTTATATAGATGTAAGGTCGTGATGAAATCTACCTTGGTAAGTCACAATCAAATTAGATTGATGTGAAGAATACTTAGTGATAGTAGTAATTTCTATTAATATCATCATTTTTAGATAGAGATCTAATAAAATCATTAATAATGGTTAATGGTATCAGTGGAATCTTTGTTTTAAAGAAAGAAGTTTTGAGAATTTAAATTGATTAATTAATTAAGTGACAATAATGCTAAGTACTTATATACTTTCCGAATTATATATATAAACTTATATGTTTTATATCTTGAAAATTTTATACATTAACTAGATATATGTGCACGTGGGTGCAGGTGTAAGAATCAGGATATATATATATATAATTGTACCAATGTGATGATGATATCTATATATAGTAATTAAACTATTACTTCATAGGAGCATGAATTCACACGCCTAATACACATAAACTAAGGAAGCATGCTGAAAATATAATACAATATATATATATATATATACACACATGTTAGTACAGTACTTAATAGAAAGCAAACTAAAATAAATATAGCAAATGGATTAGATTTTGTTTCAGTACAAATCTAATGATGGAGATAATCTGACACAATAGGAAAGAAAGATAACGTGCAAATTACATAAGGAAAGTAAGGCTACTGCCACAGCCTACTTCCTTTATAGCTGTAACCACATCAGTTGTGCATCAAGCTTCAATCAATCAACCAAAAATCAAACAACCATGCCCTGCAAGTCTAATAGATTAAGCAAGTGCAGAAGTTAGTAGAGAATAGAGATTCAATCCTCTATATAAAGAGTAAAATTCTTAGACTAAACCACACCTAAATTTATTCACACCGAAGTGCTGCCAAACTGAAATTTGAAGAAGAGTCGGGAGAAGGGAAATAGAGACAACTTTGAGGTAAGGATTTAAAGCTCTCGCATTTTATGTTCATGCCTCTTAAAGCTAAATTTAGGAATATATTACACGTACAAAATAGATTTTAGATTGAACTTAGCATGCTTAGACTTTGAACTTAAGGACTGATTTTGAACTTAGATACTTAACTCTCAACTTAGGTACTGAAATTTCAAACTGTGATAAGTATGGCTTGAACTTAAGAAAGAAAACATACTGCTAAGCTTTGTTTAAATGTTGATGTGAACCATATGCTAATCTACGGAAAAACACAAAACGAAAAGAAAATAGAAAGAAGGCTTACCTAGTAAATAGGGATCAAAGTAGAGCACGGTTGCTGCCCGAAGGGCAGCTCCAGCCGTGAGCTTCCTCCGAACGGCCTCGAGCAGGCCCCGAACGGCTTCGGACAGTCCCGGACAGCCCCGAGCAACTCCGAATGGCCTCGAGCAAGCCACGAACAGTCCCGGACAGCCCCAAGCAGCTCCGGATGGCCTCGAGCAAGCCACGAACAGTCCCGGACAGCCCCGAGCAGCTCCGGATGGCCTTGAGCAAGCCTCGAACGGTTCCGGCAGATCCCGAACCACCCCGAACCAACTCCGAACTACCCGAAACCAATCTGTGAATTTAGAACATTCATAAGACTCATTAATTCAAAGAAGAAAATCAGAATTTGAAACCAACAATTTCATAATAATAGAATTGAAGTTGTCTTAGAGCAATTGATCAATCAAGCCCAAGACATGCTTTGGGAAGGAAGATTATAACTGGAATTGTAGAGAAAATCCTTGAAATTGGGACTTCTTATAAGACTCTCTTCAGTCTATAAATTACTAAAGCATGCGATTAATCAAGAATAGGAGAAGGGAAATTAAATGCAATAAAAGAAATAAGAGAGAGAGGTTACGGGGGAGGGGAATTTGCATCGCCGGAGAGAAGCTTCGGACAAGCAGGACAGCACCGAAGATGGCTACTTCGCCGTTGTTCTGTAACCTCCCGGTGACGAATGATTTCGTGGCTATCTCCCGCAGAGAGAGTAGGAGAGAAGCGAGCGAAGTTGGAGAGCCACCGAGGCGACGAAGGAACGAAGGCAGCGTTGCTGCATGTCTGTGGAGGAAGAAGCAGCGTGAGGAAGGAAAAGAAGAAAGGAGGAGAAGGAGAAGAAAGAAGGAAGAAGGAGAAGTAGAAGAAAGAGGAAGAGAAGACTGACCTAGAATGAAGAACGGCGACGCGGAGTAGCGCTGGAGGAGCTCTCCTATCCCTGTCGAGGGAGAGCCGTCGAGAAAGAAATCTGGGCGAGCAAGCAGCGCTGGGGGAAGCCTGCATTCGCGGCGGAGAAGGCGACGCGGTGCTGTGCGGCGAGAGAGAGAGCACGGCGAGAGAGAGAGAGGAAGCTGCCATCGGGAAAGAGAGAGAGCATGGCGTGGTGGAGATCGGAGAGCCGAGAGAGGAAGAGAACCGAGGGGGAGAAAGGAGGAAGCGGCGAGAAGAAAAAAAAAAAGAAAGAGAAGGGGGGAACGAATGTGTCTGGTGAAAGAAGAAGAATAGATTAGGTTTAGTCTAAGCATCATAGAAGAGTCTAGAATTGGACCCGGGTTACGGGCCGGGTGCTGGGCCGGGTCCGAATTAATTGATTGGGCCTGGATTATTTTAGTTGGGCCATATATTTAATTCTATTTATGGGCCAAGTTGAGAATCATAGATGGGCCAAGGGTTAAATGAAATAAGTATTGGGCCGGGCCTGACTATAATAGTTGGGCTGAGGATTTTATTATAACTGGGCCAATCACTTAATAATGTTGGGCCGAAAAATAAGATAAGAAATGGGTTAATTTAATTGTTTAAGTGGGCTATTAACATTTCTAGTAGATCAAAATTTATTTATTTATTTAGACTAAGCCCAAGAAGTAGATATTAATTAATTTAGATAAGTAATTTATAATAAATTTATAATTATTTAACTAGAATTTAATCTTAATAATTGATTTAATTATAAATCATACTTAAGATATATATTAGCTAGGTTATTTTAACCTATAAGAGACTTATAAATATTTTGACTTAAGAATCAAAATATTCAATTAGCGATTTATTTAATTATTTATTCAATAGTTATTACGTAGATGTAATAATGAAGTATAAAATTTTAGAAAACATAGTTGATTTGAGAAATCAACATCTCTTGACAAAAATTCGATATTTGAATAATAGTCGAGTAAAGATCCGAGAATAATTCTCCTATATACTAAAGAATAATGTTCCTTACACTTAGAAAATATTAGTTACACTAGAGTATTGTATCTCACTTGAGAAATTTTTAAAGGTTTCGACAAGAGGTCGGATCCGCACATCGAGGTCGAGGCCAACGCAAATCGAGGCTATCAAAGTAGGCTTTTCTCACTCTATAAAAATATGTGTGCATGTCTTCAGAAATGAAATGAGATATTTTCAAAGCACTGTCTTGCCATAAATGTTTTCGATTTATGTATGATGCCTATCTGTTATATTATAATCGAATTCGGGTTCCAGTGGGTTAGTGGCTCCACTCGAACTAGTGTACACCATGGACTGTGAGTCATCTAGATGTTGACCGGTCAAGTGTCTGTGGGAAGTGGCCACTTTCCCGACACAAAGAACGTTCAGATATGGTTAATTACAAAGAACTAGGACTGATCAGTCAAACTAGAACTTTCTCAAAGAAATGCTTTTGTGAACATAGGTGCTTTAGAGACAAAAATCCCTATGTATCACTCAGAATGGCTTGACAGTTATATATGTAAGTGTGCGATTTCGGCACGTGCCTACTGAGTACAATTTGTACTCAGCCCTGCATGTATTTCTAAACGTGCAGGTTAAGAACGAAGAAGATACGGGTGCTACGTTGGGCTTTTTGTCGGTCTCCTAGTAGCTGACTCTTGGGAGTTCTACGTGTCTTCATACACGTGGGATTTTGTTACGCGATCCTACATTTCCGCTGCTAGACCCTTATGTAATAAGATCGAGTTTTGAACTCTTTAATTTAGTTATGTGATGTAACGAGCTTATGACTCTGACTTCATGAATTTACGGAATGAACCCTTGATTTATGTTATGAGAGGAATATTCATTGTCTTACTCTCGTCATATATCCCTTTCATTAGTCATGTTCCCAACTTTACTATACTTAGTAGAAAGCGGGCGTGACAATACCATCATACAATATATATGTATTGCACAAGTTGTCTCGTTAAAAACTTTAACTAAGAAAACCTTGTGGAAAAACATAATAAAGAAAAAGAGTACAACTAATTAGTCTTCAAGACATAATCTTCGGGATTATATATCATATTCATTATATGATCTTCAAGATTATGTATAAATTATTGATCCCCTCAATAAAATATTCATATGAGCTAGTATAAAACTTCAATATTATCAATATATGAATATAAACGTGGGGAGAGAATTAAGTATACACATTGTCGTTACTCTACTAGAACTCATTTGAGCAACACATTATATTATTCTTTATAAGAAACTAGTGGGGATATGTTTCATATCGTTATACCAGTTAAAGATCAAATTATAAATTATATGATGATCAAACAATTAATCATCATCCGAGTAACATATAAATGTCAATCTCAATTTTGTATCAATATAGACACACATCTTGTGTATCTTGAGGATAACCAATTATATACTCAATATATTATTTAAATATCTTCTCCAAAGAGTAAATAATATATTTTGTTAAAAAATCAAATTTTCTTGAATCAAGTCTGATATATTAGTGCTCCTAGAACTTCAAACAATGAACTTCTGGTCCAACATTATTTGGTTATCTTCTTTTAGTTTGATTGAGACCATTCACTTCAAGTGATGAGACAATCATTGGGGCAAAGTGAATGTTATTTATCAAAAGTATATTCTCTATAGAACCTTATTCGAATAGATCGACTGATAAAACCAAACTTCTTCAAGGGTATTTTCGATCTGCGGGTCGAGATAATGCTTAGACTTACTCAAGTCTTTCAATTTGAAACATCTGTCATTAGGCATGAATTTAGCATTCTCAAATATTTTGTGTGTTCCAATAATATAAAATCTCACACAAACAGAATTATTGGTAAACACATAAAGATACACTTTATCATTTTCATACATCTTCCCGAAGAATTCACTTAATTGAATTTTCAACTATCATAAAACATATAGTAATCTCATTTGATAAAATACATGTTGCGAATTTATTCTCCGTAATTATAAGAATTATCATGTCCATCAGGACTCTCATAAGATATTTGTCTAGTGACTTCTTGCAGAATTATAATCACAACTTATACTAAATGAATATTTATATCCATGATTACTGTCAGAAATGTTTGATAACGGAACATTTTATATAGCCTCTCCCCCTACTAAAATCCTTGAGTTAATCTCACTTTAATTATTCACCATCAACCAATTCTTTTCATTTATCATTTTGTACAAGCACTCAATTATTTCCTACACGGACCACATTATTTGTTTCTAATTATACAATCATATGTGTCATACCGGGACCACATTCATTTGTGCATGTACTATAAAAGACTTTCGTCTATTTAGCGAGGTAACTCTGTCTCAATTGATCTTCTAACTTTATTTAGTGTTTCTAGCACTGTTCTATCAACTTTACTTTTGTATCCAAAAAATTGATTCGCAAGCAATTCTAGAGGTAAAATTTGTTGTCGACAAATATAATATATTTATTTTACCTTATATTATAATTTTCAAGTCAATATTAATATAAATTTAAACCAGATTTATTTCATTTCCCATAATATTTGAATCTGATTGTTCCGTAATCACAGTATTATAATTATTTAGTGCACGTGTAAATGTACTATAATTAACGTCTTCAAGACGCTCCTCTTTAGGAGGTTTTTGGAGTGAAGTAATTTGTTAAATTTTTATTCTGCGGATTATAATCTTTAGCACCAATGCACATCTCACACTTCTATTGTTATGCTTATAGCATAGAAGGATTGATCTTATTCAAAGATCTCACGCTTCTAGTGTTATGCTTCTAGCATAGATGAATTGATCTAATTAAGAGATTTCTTAATGGTGCATAAGTATTATAAGATATTTAATCACTATTTTGGCCGTTAAAAATATATTGAACTTCTAGTGTGTATATTTTAATCAATTAAATCCAACATTAATATTTTCACGACATTTTTTTATCATATTATATTCTCCCCCTAATATCGGAAATATTATTTTTAGTTGGATTAGAGAATAAACATAGCATTTAGAAATTGATCCTCAATTATTGACTCTAGATAATTATTTTCGACGAAGTATGAATTTATTTTTCTAGAGTCCATTCGGTACGTTTTGTGATGATAAATAAATAGAAGGCGAAAAATGATTTATTTATATCACACACTAATTAATAAAGGGGTGACCCAACATTCATGCCTTTATAATATGTGAATAATTTTAGGTCTTTTAAAATATAATTTCGCAACATGATATTAGATAACTTTTAGAGCAGAATAGGGCAGCCTCTGATTCCTTTTCAGAGAGACTCTACTATCGCAGAAATATTTTCTGCACACTCAAAATATAAAGTGAAAAATCTAAATATTGTCATTGTAAAAGTTATAATGTTCATTCTTATGATAATCTTTAGGATTATCAATATTTAATATAATGGAATCCAAAAAACTCTTATATAAGAGACTTGCCAAGATAACAGGTTATAAGACTGATTGCATAGAGGTAGAAATATACCATGACACCCAATAAAATATTTGATAATCAAACATCGCAACGAGTACACAGAACCAAGATTACTCCACCAATCTAACTAAATCAGTGTTTAAAATTATTAGAATCAAGTCTAAATTCAAGAGTATCCCATTAAAGGTAACTCAATAGCTAAGTGTTTGGTGGGACTTACAAGTTAATTGTGACCTGAGTCAATGGCTCTAGATATCTAGTACTATAATTCCACCACGAGATCATGGGGTTAATACCACAATTTGCATAGGGACAAAACTCATTGAATGAAAGATATAATTAATACCACTTCATAAGGTATCAAACACCTAATACATTCACTAACAGAGAAGGACATCAACCCACGTATATAAGTCATGAATGAATTAAATTAATGAGGCGGCTAAAGAAGAAAAACCTCAATTGCTCACTCAAATGAACATAATAAAGGTCTATTAGATTTAGAGGCATGTCAACTATTCTGAATAAATAATCCTCCGATCCACCCTTTTTTCAACCATGGACGAAACAAAATCATCTACGCGGCAGCACTGCCTTGACAATTATAAATCCTCTATGCAATCTAATTATTCATATCTATCATGATTATCAATCAATATGCAAAATAAAAAAATAAAAAAACTGAATTAAAGCAAAGCTTCAGGATTCACTGATATAACAATCAATTTACTTAACATTATTTTCGTGAATCCCTAAATCATCAATCCATAATATAAATTAGGCCATTATAAATCACACATTCAAGACACAATATCATAAATCATAATCGATTGCTTAGAGTGCATAATCAAAACAACACAACATCATTTAGTAAATGATTTCGTAAGTCATTAACCCACCAAAATATGACTTATATACATAAAGAAAGATTTCTTGTTTCACGTGCCATTCAAATCTTCTAATATCAACGAATAAAAGATAATTGAGGGAAGAATATAACAAACAGTGATTCATGATTCAATATTTTGATTTGTAAGAAACACGAAGCATAAAGCCATTTTTTTTATAAAATGGAACTTTTCAGGAAAGACACGATTCTTTTCTATGACTCACAGTACTCTATTGCGTTAGACATATTAGCATTTAGCACTTCCCAAACGCTCACTGCAACTACTTGTTTCCGGTGGATGTACAGGGCAGGGCAGCGTTCTGGAGCCAAATCAGCAGGGTGGGTGATTTGGCTGAGTTGGATACGCTGATTGAATCCCATAATTCCCACTATTAGGATAACCCCAGAGCCCTGCATTCCCATGCTACTGGGGGGCATTCTATATCCACCAGCACTACCCATTCCTCCACCAAACTCACCCACTCCAGCACCACCTCCTACACTATCATATGCGCCACCTCCATATCCACCACTACCATAACCTTGCCCTCCTGCTCCTCCCATTCCAGTGTTGTAACCTACATTCTGATGACCATCAATAGGTTATGGTAGGTTTATAGTATTTTTAGTTAATTAATATTGCATGTAGGTTACAACACTGGAATGGTCAAAACCTAGTGGCCCTTCCTCGATCTCACCATACAGAGTTCTGTCCGTATATATGTGTATGCTTTATAGTATTTTTAGTTAATTAATATTGCATGCATTATGATATTAAGGATAACTATCTAAAACCACCTCAACATCTGATCCTTTTTATTTCTCCCTTTGGAATACGTTTATAAACAATATGGCTACCAAATTACCAATACCACAGTAATATAAGCAAATTTTAGTTCATTATACTAATAAGTTAGGGAAAAATATATATCACACCTGTATCACCATCACACTTTCCCACAGATTTGGACTTTATTTTCTTCTGAGAACAACACAAAAGATTATTTAAATGATAGTGTGATTTATCGAAAATGTTTTAGTTGTGTAAAGCCACAACAGAGAAACAAAAGGGGCTCTTAAGGGCTTTGATATAAACAAGTTGGCCCACTGGGCTTCTAGGTTCTAAAGCCCATTTTCAAGATTTATTTGTTTGCACGCAAAACACAATAAAAAAACAAGAACGATTCTCTCCGTCTATGAAATTTCTTTACTTTTTGTCATATTAGTCTATTCACGAAAGTTTTATATACTTTAATATTTCAGAATGTTTTTATTACTATATTCAATCTATACTTTCTACACACTCTTTCACAAATACCTAAATTATATTTCTTACACGCTTTCTTACATAAAGTCAAAATATTATATTAAAATATATGTCCGATTAAAATGTAAGCATTTTTAGTGGACGGAGAGTATATAAAACATACCAAGAACATTGATGAAATAAATTGAGTCAAAGGCCACCCTAAGATAATTATTATATGGCTATTGAGAACAAATTAAATTAAATGATTGTATTTCTCAATCTTTCTGACTTACTCCTAAAGAATAAAAAAAAATCAATAATTCACCACCAAAAGTGAAGGATTTCTCAAAACTTTAAGGATTGTTAAACCTTTTGGAAATTGAATGGATTCAAGTTGTTTGAGTAACTAATTTAATATATGTACCATTAGTGTAAAAATTGACATTTTGGGAGTGAAAATAAATAAACGATTAATCTTTATACTTTAAATCTATTAATTTTATCTATTATTCCATTTGTATCATTAATTTAGAAACATTTAAATTATAAAGTTCTCACAGTTTTAATCAAGATATATTTAAATTAATGAAGCGGAGGAAGTTACAAATAAGAAAAGAAACACAAAAAAAGTGAAGAGAAGTGGAATTTTATTTCTTAGAGAGAGAATAAATTGAGATCTACATAGGGTAAGATTGTTAAATTAAAAATACAAGAAATAACTTTGTTTATACTACGAAACTAATCCAATTATCCAGCTACAATGATCATTGACTCAACAATTATTTGCAAACTTATAACTCCCCTCAAAATGAGAACACAAATAAAAGCAACAATCTTGATCAAGCATCGAACAGGTTTCATCTTGATAGAACCAAAACTCGTGTACCAAGTATATCCCACACAATGGTAGCCTAACAAAGATGACACTGATAGCTTTGTTAAGACGAAATTTGACGTGAGATGTGGTGCACCAGGTCATTTTTGACATGACAGGCGCAAGTATAGTGGAGGATGTGGACTACGAAAAATCGATAATGATCATCCTTTTAAGAAACATATGTACTGTTATCTTACTTTTGGAAAAACAATAAATCTTGTGTAATCTGAAACTCTTTTATCAACAAAAATTGACTTCTCTCATCTATGTCTCAGTGATGAGATTTCAAGAAGTTAAAGCAAAAACTTCAACACAACTTCATAAGAATCATAACCAAAAAACAATGGACCAACTCCCCATTACTTTAATAGGCTCAACTTATAATAAAATTGTCACTACACAAGACAACACCACAGTTGCATTATTAAGTGCAAAACATAAACTAGAGAACTTTCACCATTGTTGACAACAAGAGAAGAAAATAGAGATACCGAACTAACCAGAGACAACAGACAAACATGTTGACAATCGGAGAAGAAAACAAAGACACGAAACAGACCAGAGATAAAAACAAGACGAAAGACTATATGAAACAAGACAACTTACTACTAGAGTTGGAAGTTCAGTGCGGTTCAGATAACCGAAGCACAATTTACAGTTAACCGCAATCGAATTCACCAAAATTTATTATCCGAAACCGAACCGCATTATCAATTTCAATTATCCGCTAATCATTCACTTAGTCGGATCAGTTATCCAATATATGAATCAACTAAAAAAAATTATGAAAATTTAATACCAGTATATTTTAATATATTTCTTTTCAATTATGCAATAAATATTGAATAATTATTAAAAATAAAAAATTTGTATATAGAAATAAATAGTAAATAATTATTAAAAATTTAAAATATGTTTATAAAAAATAAAATATATAATTTTTAAATACAACTTTCGATTATTCGGTTATATATGTAATCAGTTATCGGATATACCCGATAACTGGAAATCACAAGACACTCTATCCGATAACCGATTCATCATCTAAAAAATACATTTATCGGTTATCGATTACCATTGGTTATCAGTTCGGATAATTATTATCAGAAATAACTTATCCGAACTTCTAATCCTACTTACTACTACAAAACAAGACCATACGATTTCTATGGTGAAAAAAATTAAAGAGAACCGATATATCAAACAAGATTAAGCGAGATATACTAAAATTGATGATTCATCATAATCCATCGCAACTCACGATAACAACCGATAGAGACAAGACAAAAAAATTTAGAGAGAGACTTCAATCGATTATCAATAGACAATCAAAAGATACAAACATATTTTGTTTAATATGTTTTTGTTCGTTATTTCGTCGTTGTGTCGAGTCGAGTTGCATTAGTTTGTAGCTTCTTTTTATTTATTTTTGCTCGTTTTTATGTTGTTGTTGTATCTCTATGTTATTGGTTGGTAGGTGTTGGAAAATGAGAAAAAGGACGAGATCTTATGGGGAGCAACAGGACGAACAATGCAATTGGAGTAAATCGATTGGACCACAACAGGCAGAGGAAAGCACCCCGCGAGCGCTAGACTTGTCGCGCTCGTTGGGGTACCAGCGCTCGGACGGCAGAACCACAAAGCCAACAATCGCAAGGCCTCTCTCGCCAGCGAGTCAATTTATGTTGTGCAGCGATTTGCTTGCTCTGCCGCGATCACTGTGCGCGATTTTAGAACAATATTTGCTCTATTTAAACACGCGTTTTGGGCAAGAGATAACATCTTTTATTCATTTTTCATCTTTAGAAACCCTAGAAACATTAATTTGTTTTTCCTTTTGTAATTTTGCTTTCGGGGCGACGGATTGAGGGCGAGATTAACAGTTCAATCTAAGATTTCTATCTTAGTAAGTATTTCCGTTTTACAATTCTTATCTTTGATTGCATGAATGGATTTGAGTAGTTAATTATCGCTAGGATTTGGAATTTCTGATAATTGTTTATTGAATGTTTCAATTCATTTATGCTTTTTGATTAAATTATTCTTATTTAACTGAAACGACTAATCATCATTAATTCTGAATTGGAAATGTATGAATTAACTGTTTGGTTATTATTCTTGAAATTCTTGATTGTGTAACTTGAATACGAGAGTTATGGTTACTGTCTGATTATGAATACGAAAGTTATTAGTTAGACAAATCTTAAGAACCCTTGATTAGTGTCACGCCCCAATCCCGAGAGACGGCGCATGCGCCAGAGCATGACTGGGGGTGGAGGGGGGGAAAGAAAAGAAGCGGGGAAGAAATGGGGGCATGGAACGTGTAATCGTGATAGAAGAAATTATCCTTGAAAAATGGATAGTAACTCGTTTATAACTAGGACTAATCTGAATGGG
The DNA here is from genome assembly GCA_026898415.1 of Leonotis leonurus. Classification (NCBI taxonomy): domain Eukaryota; kingdom Viridiplantae; phylum Streptophyta; class Magnoliopsida; order Lamiales; family Lamiaceae; genus Leonotis; species Leonotis leonurus. The sequence continues at coordinate 271,764 of JAPKLX010000111.1, read as the reverse complement.
GAAGAGAAACAAATAAACCCACCAATAGATATAGTCAACAATGATGTCATGATCAATGAACAATCGGATGCAAAGAGATGCAATGCAAGACGGGGTTGGAGATTATAGCTCGTTACATGGGAGCGGTAATCCAGAATCCCAAGCGGCCAAATCATCCAATAGGAGACGTCAATAAAGGGTGGAGGTTAGTGAGCCTATCTCACCAAAAGGATTCACTCACCCAACTCGCCAAGTGTGGTTGGTGCTACACGACAACATCACAAGGGATCGAGGAGTAGAGCGTCCAAGAGGGGCCGATTACTTCTAAGCTCTCCTATGAACATGAATGCATGTAATATAAAATAGTAGTTCTTGTGAAGGAACAATGAATCATTTTATTTCCATGAAACCAATAACATGAAGAATCAGAGATCGTAAAAGAACATGAGCTTGGCAGCGGAATACATAACATGACAGTTTGCAACAATCCTTGCCTTAGCCTCGTACGACACCACCAACCGCTCTATCTGCAAAACAATTTGAAAACATTTTTGCAGGGCTGAGTACTAATGTACCTCGTGGGTTATGCCATTTAAAAACCTTTTGTGAAATCATTTTCTGAAAAGAATATTCATGCTTGCACAGTATCGCATAGAAAGTTTTAAAATAGAAAGTCATTCTATGCATACCAAAACCATTGAGATCTTATTTTCCTTGGCTCAATATTGGCATTAGATACCCTTCTATGAACATATAGGGACAGCCCATAGAGGTCCATCATTTATGTCTGTTGGGATGTGGACTCCAGCACCTCCTAGAGGGGGGTCCTCCGTGTATCGTACCCGAGAGAACTTATGGGAGTGCGGCCTGCCTCAGTCGAAAAGGGCCTGCACTACCATTGTTGACGAGAGGTTAAATGAATTGATTAATACTTCTCATACCAACATGGTGCATCATCTTTTCAGGTGACCCCTTAGTAGAAACTCCAAGGTTAAGCGTGCTTGGCTTGGAGCAATACTATGATGGGTGACCTACTGGGAAGTGTCCTGGGTCAGCCTGTCAGTGAGGACAAAGCAGGCTGGGAAAGAAATTGTTGGTGTGTGGGGCCAGTACGTCGATTCTGATGGGCGCTCCCGATCCAACAATGTCCTTCATTAGTAGGGAACTTTTGCCCAAACTGACTTCACTCGAGAATATACGGGGACAGCCCACATAAACCCACGTGTACACTAACCATGTGTCAGTGCGCTAACATAGCACATGATCCGATCGTCATGCTTGAGGGATCACTTATCCAATAAGGAGCAAAACATTTTAACATGGACATCCATTATGATTTTCATAAATATCAGAGCTTAATAACTCAAAAATACATTTGAAAACATATATACAAACCCACCTGTCAGCAAATACCAATACCGTGTGATAACCGTAAATCAGTCAAATGTCTCGTTCGCAACTGTAACGACCTGACAATTATACGGAATAACTTTTGGCCTCAAATCTCAAAACGTAACGCGAATAAAGTGAAAACGAGGAATCGAGGATTTTCTCGGTCTTCTAAGGTCATTTTGGCAATACCCGGGTTTTCAAATCAACTTGGCCCAGAAGGCAAAGATACTTAGGACATTATTCCCTATATGAATATGTAAAAACATTCATAAAACATGCAACTTTACTTCAAAGCTTACTCGAGAAGATTCGTAGTCTTCTTCAGATCTATGAAAATTGAACTGATGAAAATAAATGAAATTTCTTTCATAAAATTCTATATTTTTTCCTCTACATGCACTATAAATTTTATTGAAAAATGATAGACCGTCAATATTTTTCCTTTAGAAAAACATGAAAATTAAACAATAAATCATGGCATGTCGATCCTAATCGGGATTCAAATCTAAAATTAAATCCGACAGAGTAACGAATCTTATGGTCAGAAACTCAAAATCTTAAGGGACCTTAGCCGTCTGATAGACCGATAGTCATAAATAGGAAAATGAATGAAGAAGAGAATGGAGGAGAAAAAATGAAGATAACGGTATCGGAACGATGGCGGCGGAGACTCGACGGCGACTGAGCCACCTTTGTCAAGTTCCATGCCTACCTTCAACTTTATCCTGACGTACCTTGACTTAGATTTATCTCTGATTCTCAAACTTGCAGAACCTCGATACATAAAAATGATAGAAAGAAGAAGAGAGGAGAAGAGAGAAGAAGGAGGGGAGGAAAGCTCACTGATGAAATGAACAAGGAAGCTATGCGCCGTTCACCCCTATTTATAGTGAGATTTTGATTTTTTTAATATTATTTATATTATATTATTATTAATGTTTAAACCTTAAAACATGGTAACTTCTGCACACGACCTCCTATTCGAGCAAACTCAAAGTCAACATCTCAATTTCTTAATACTCTACACAATGACTATAATATTGATATAGTTTAGGTCATGTATGGAAAAACTAATTTTTTATACGACATGCTTAAACTTCAAAAATCCGTAACTGTTACGTACGGACTCCTTTTTGAGAAAACTTAGTGTCAATATTTTTCTTTTGAAAAACCTTACAAAATGAGCATAATATTGACATACTTTTGACTTATGCATGAAAAGTTCATTTTTAAAAGAAACGTTTAAAAAGTTTCATCGGGTGCCAAATTCATATGGTAGGTCCTAATAGGGTATATTCTCTTCCTAAAATCTTTAATTAGTTGTAGTAAGATATCTAAATCGTATTAGGAAAATTCGGGGTATTACAATTAGCGCACAAATGCATAATTAATTGGAATATGATTTAATCAATTATAGATCTTTTTAATCCTAGGTCTATTAATCCTGACTCCCCATTATTTATTTATTTCTATTTAGTTATTTTATCTTTTTGATCGCATGCGAGTATTTGATTACAATGTTTATGATTTTATTTTCGTTTAATAACACTTTTAATTATAATTCCCCTGTTAAGTTTTAAGATTCGACATGGATCAACTTATCTATCTATAATAGATATTGTACTCTTGCGAGAACCCAGAGTGTTCTAGGTTGAACTTAATTCACAAAACAAATGAACATTTTAAATGGGCTCTAAATTGACATCAATTTGAGCAAACGAGAAATATTCGAACCGAATAGATGCCAAATAAAAATATTAATTGATCGATGAGGAAGAGGTAAACTAAAATTTATAGAATTCCATTGAATTTGAATCAATGTAAAATTTGAAGGACAATATAGACAAATTGCAATACAGTGGCTGACCAAACTAGAAATCTAAAATTTTCAAAAATTGATGAACAATATTAACTTGATGGTTACAACAGTGAGAACGAGGAAGAAATCACGGTAGAAAAGAAATCAAAGCGAAATCAACATATATCGCTATGATACCGTGTTGAATCTGATGTATCGAGCTGCATATATTTCATATAAAGATCAAAGAAGAAAACAACAAACAACAACAGAGAACATAAAAGGGAAAGAAAATTTGAGATGAATCTACAATCAATGAAAATAACTCATCCATGGCAAGAAGAGACGAGACAAACCATACATGAAAAAGATGGAGAAGAAAATTTGAGATGAAGTCCAGAGAAAGGAAAGACGAGAATTCAAGAGAAAATCATGAATTTTATTTATAGGAGAGAAAAAAGACATTGAGAGCTGCATTGCCACTACTAGAAAAACGCTCATACATGACATTAAATCCGTGTCATGTATGAGGGTAAAAGAATGTCAAATATGATGGTCTCATCTATTCCTCGCTCATAGATGACACTGAAAACTTGTGATGTATGCGCTCATAGATGACATTATTTTATTAAACGATGACACTAAAATAATGTCATCTATTTTATAATACATGACACAATATAATGTCATCTATATAAAAAAAATGTCATTTATAAGCGAGAAGTTGACACATTTAGGTGAAATTCATGACTTTTTTAGAATTTCATCTATAATTCATAAGATGACAGTAATTTAATGTCATGTATATTAAAAAAATGTCATTTATAAACGAGAAGTTGACACGTTTTGGTGCAATACATGACTTTTTCAGAATGTCATCTATAATCTATGCCTAAGCCTGTAAGTAGCAGCTATTGAACTCAATTCACAATGATCAGGAAGGTAAGATCAAATAACATAAAACTACGAGCGAAAATCACTACAGTACCTTCCATAACCACCATAGCCCCACCTAACCATTAGACACAACAAGACATACAAAGAAACACACGATAAATCAGTATTTCCATTTAAATGATAGACTGATGAATTTTTTAACATAATATTTACAATGCAATGATGCTAACTTACGTGTAAACATGCCCATCCTTAGTAACTGCCACTGAGGTGTGAGGTCAAATAAACAAACAGGAGTTACATATCAAATGTTGTAAGAACTATAGAGGGTTAGAATAGTTTATAATTTTACGTAATTGACAGAGATCCAACAAGGAAAGGCAAATCCCCCAAGTTCGGAATGACACCAATTCGTAACAAAATTAGATAAATATTTTTAAAAGGATAAAAAAAGATGTAGAAGATACACAATTATGTATAACCGCAGACAAGCTTATGGCAGGAATTAGGTATAACATCTAAGGAACACTAATTTCTTGAAGATGAATGCCAGCTTTCAGTTAATATACAAGTATGCCTGCACTTAAACAAATTACAAGGTGAAAACAGCAAGAAATCACAAGATATGGAATTTAATAAAAGATAGGGTACTAAAATAAATAAATGTTATAACTCTGCTCTACTGGTCCTACCTCATTGTTGGTACCATGCCCTAGTTGACCATATTGTGGAAGACCAGCAGTCCTGTAGATCGAAAAAAAAAATTAAAATAACCTAATCAACAGATAAACCAAGCCACAAGTAAGGGGCTGGGAACAGAATATCGCTAACAGTAAATTCTGGAAATGCTCAAAAAAATGTCCTGGAACCATACATTATAGAAGACCCTTCAGCAGAAGTGAGCCACACAGTAAAATCACCTCCACAAACAGCATTTTTAACTTCAGATAATTGACAACGAACTGGTGATAACTCAAATTCTGCAAAATTACATAACAACAATAATATTAATAAGTACTAAAGTTGACCTAACACTACTCTCTTATCAGAAAAGTGTAGCAAGCCAAATTCCTTGCATAAATCATAAGTATTTCTACCATAATTACACTTCAAAAAAGGAAGTCAAACATCAGAACATAATTGTCCATTGGTCTATTGATTAACAACATTCTTTAGTCATAGTCAACGTACTAAACCCAAATTAAACAAAGGTCAGGTTAAAACTTTTAAGCTTAAAACCACCACTGAAATCAACTTTTCATTGATATAAACAACTATGTCAGCAACAAGAGTAGTTACGAAAAACAATCAACGAAAAAAATCACAAATCAAACCATATTAGGCTTCAGGGAACATATTTGAACTGTTTTTCACCAGTAGTCTGGAGCCTATATTATGTAACAATCAATGAACTAAAGATGGACACAAAATCTAGAGATTGAGATGATCATGATACAGAAACAATTTGTTAAACAAATATAATAAAAACGTAGTGATTTTTGGAAATTTGCATCTTTTTCCTAAACTTCTCATATTCAGAGAACTATTTGTGTCTTATAAATTTAGAGGTTAACTAATATCCTAAAAGAAGACCAACGATGAATGATTCATTACAATATATCAACAACTTTGTTCTCTACCCCATTTACAAAATATGTTACCATAGCAAAATAACAATACTTTGTTAATCAAGAAATTGATCTCCAAAATGCCATTTGATCAACAAAATCTCCTATTATATTATCATTATCTAAATGTATTCCATCAAGCTACTGAATAAATTATCCGGCATCAATCTCATCATGTGACATGTTGGAAGCACCAAAAGGACAACAGAACAAATAATCTTATTTATATAAGGAACAATTAAATTTTTATGTGAAAAGTTACCCTAAGAATTGTAAAACCAGAAACAAGGTAAATATATGCTTTCAAAAGCAAGGATATTAGTACATGCTAAATCATAGTACTTCTGACAAGTAATATTTTGCAGCAGCATATGGTAATATCCAAAATCCAAGACTAGTATAAGTGTATAACCGAGTTATTAGCTGCGGGATTTAGATATAACTTAACTGCTTTATAGACTAGTACCAACTAAGCAGTTCCAGTTAATACCTTCACAATAAATTATAGAGTGATGCTAACCATTTTTTAAGGAGCCTGAACCAAGCTGTCCATGTTTATTCCAACCAAATGCAAAGGAGAGACCATCTTCAGTCACAACCACAGAATGACTCCTACCAGAACCTGCTCTTACAATATTATGCCTGAAATTATGGTGAACACATGTTAAATCGCTAGTCAGGATTACAGTCTTGAACAATTTACTATTTTGCAACCGGTCAAACTGGGATTACAATAATTATGGTTAGACATGTAAGGTAAAGGTAAAAGAAGGTAGCACACTTGGACAATTCTGAAACAATAGTAGGCCTATCACGTTGAAGTTTATCTCCATGACCAAGCTGCCCTTTCTGCAAACTTAGAATAACATAATAAAGAGGCAAAATGAGAAACAACAACAAAAATTGAAATGCAAGAGAATATAAGCAACATGCCTCATTGCGACCCCAAGTGTAACAGCGCCCTTCCACATCCAATGCCACAAAGGGCAAGTGAGCAGGGCGACGACGGAGAATGCGAGCGGCGGTAGCGGAGCAAGCGAGCGGCGGCGGAGCAAGCGAGTCGAAGTCGCCGGGGGAAGAAAGGGGAGGAGAGTAATTTCTGAAAATGAGAAATGGTTCAGATTAATTTCTTCAACTAGGGTTGGGGAGAGTGTCGAAGTCCCGGGGAAGAATGGGGAAGAGTAATTGTTGTTTGCTCCAAGCGCCGGCGAGGGCTCTGTCACGAGGGCGCCAACGAGAATCGAGAACGAGAAAAGCCGAAAGCTCCAAGTGCTTTTTGCTGTTTTTCCTGTCCGAGAAGATGGCGGGTTCTGTAAATTGAAGAAAGGGAAATTCGAGTGCTATGGAGGGTTCTGTAAATTGAAGAAGAAAGTTGGGAAATAAACTCAAATTCGAGTGCTATGGAGTGCTATGGAGGGTTCTGTAAATTCGACTAGTGCTATGGAGCGTGAGAATTAAGGGTTTATGAGAATTAAGGGTTTACAAAAAACACTAATATACATGACATTTTTTAATAAAGTGTCATTTATATTAAATTAAAACACACACATAGATGACATTTCAATGATATTGTCATCTAAGCTCCCAAAGATGACACTATACCATGACATTATTTAACAAAATGTCATCTATATTTTTCCTGACACTTCATACATCACATTTTTTTTTCAAAATGTCATCTATGCAAAAAAAAGCGCTCATAGATGACATTTTTTGAAAAAAATGTCATCTATGATGTGTCATGTATGAGAATTTTTCTAGTAGTGTGCATCAAAAATAAAAGAAATAACTCTATTTATACTATTATACTAGATGGAAAAATAATTCGCGGGTACCCGACCCTAATGGGGCAGGTATAAGGAAAGAAAATTGAGGACGGATGCAGGTATGAGTTTATACATTTGTACTCGAATCGGGTACGGGAATATATATCCCCGCCCGAACCCGTCCTGATAAATTTATATAATATATATTTTTTTAAATATAATTATATATTTATAATTTTATAAATTTTTATAAGAATAATATAATGTATATGAAAAGAGTTTACAACTTTTGATTTTTTTATATGTTATTATTTTATTATTCTACCGAATAATTATTTTTTCTTAAAAAATATATTTTATATATTTAAAAATATTAGTTAACAGGTACCCGGTGGGTACCTTTTCCTCCCCGAGCAATCCCCGTGCCAATTTAAACGGGTATGGAGACAGATAAGGGATTAATTTTTTAAACGGGTACGGGAATGGGAAAACAATACCTGCCCCGAACCAGCCCCAAACCCGCCCCGTTGTCATCCCTAATACTAATCTAATTATCAAGCTATAATAATTGTTGACTCTTGCCATATGCCTGTTTCGATATTTGGTTCAGGTAGAGTAGAACTACCTGATGTTGAGCCGCGTCTTTAGTAATCGTATCCCAAATAACGAACTAACTCAGACTTTCCTCATTAAGTTGTTATCCTTGTGTACGAAGATGATGTTCTCCAAGATGTGTCGCACAATCCTAAAGACTGGATTGGGAACCAAGGAAACCTTCGACACACATAAACTCGTGTACTCCATATGAATCCCAACACAATTCCTAGAATAGGCGCGGTGCATATACTCTCCAACAAGGTTTTTGTAAACCCCCTCACTCGAACATGTTACAATTGCAAGTTGCAGCGCACAATTATCTATTATAAAACAATATTAGTATATAACACAAATCACTTCACCTCAAGTATAATTATATGAAATTAAAAATTTTAGAATAATTTTTTTAAAAGTGACTCATTAAATTTTATGATTTTGGTTGATATAATTTCTTTTTTCTTATCAATTTTTCCGTTGATTTTTTTGCTTTGAGAAAAAGGCAGGATCTTAATGCTGTACCTTATGTGATTTTGTTGACCAAAGCGTTCCTCCCCCCCTCCTCCCTTAATTTGTCAATAATATAATGTTAGCATTAATGTTTTTGTTGACCACAACATTGACAAGGTCTCCCCCAAACCAATTTATCACGTCAGTCAATCCACCCTAATTAGTCAATTACAATGAGGCCCTGACGGAGCTCAGTCGTTATTACTTCTGTCAAGATAAATTTATAAATACCTACACTCTTCATTAGGTTCCGCTAGTGGAAAGCACATGGTCGATGCCATATGGAGTTGGTGAAGTTCCCTCTCGATGTCAAAATTTAGGGTTTTGAATTTGGGTCTTACCTTGGGCAAAGAGTCGTAACCAAGCAGAAAGTAAATACTGAAAAATAAATAACTGAAAGAAACAAAAAAGATAATCAATAGAGAAAGTAACTTGACATGGAATTGATTCGTCGGGTGTGTCTTGGACAGCGCAAGGCTCTGATTTGTCCGCCAGCAAACATATCACCAAGGCAACCCCTATTTTTACTCGTCATGTATCCACCAAGGCCCCACCCAGCATACCTTTTCGGCCCATAAGATAAGAGTTACCCACTCCCTTACCCCCTTGTACAGGCTCTCGCCCAAGCCAAGCGTACTCCAGTATACCCAATTGGACATTAGCGGGACTGCGCAACCATGGGCACACCATCTCAGATGCCCGTCCCATGGCGTTCCCATCCACATCATCACGTTGATCCCTCTGACTGGTAAGGCGGAATCCACTTGACCCTTTGGGCTTCTAGTACTCAGTTGTAACCTTACCTTGCCCAAGATGCTACTGGCCATTATAGCGCCAAGGATCAATGAAATTGTATAAAAATCAGATCCAGCGCTTTAAGAACATGCATATACGGTTATGGGTTTCATTTAGGCCTCTCAAGACCCTAATCCTCGACTCAACTTATCTTTTCCAAGTTAAATAAATAAATCTAGCTATGCATGCTTAAAGTAAATAACACAAAATAAATAAAGAAAAACATACTTGTAATTAAATACGAAAGAGTAGTGTCAACAAAAGTATCTCTTGGCAGGACCAACCCTGACCAAGGCCATAAAAATGTTAGGCAAAAATTAAAGGTGCCCGTATGACTTGTTTTCTTCCTCCCAATCACTCATGAGAATTAAAACATGGCCTAAGACTAAAATAATGCAGCCGTCGGCTGGAATTGTCGCACACTCTCCTTCAAATCCGCCTCTCTTTGCCTGCAGCCTGAGATTGAATATATAGAAGGCTAAATGGGCCTGGGCCTGTCTCTGGCGGTGTCTTGACGCGTCTAGTGTTGGTGGTGGCACTTTCCTTCTTTGGCAGATATGCCCATGTATAAAAGATGCTCTCAATCTTCCAGATTTTCGCTTGATGGAAAGATATATTTTTTTCCTAATTCGCGCATGGAAAGTCTTGGCCGCCACTCTTTGCATCTTGCCTCTCGTCTGCTTCACCACCATCTACTGTCTCCTTCTTATTTTCCTTGGCCAAGGCGTTTCCCTGTTTGGCTCCAGCAATTGAAGTATGATCCGAGGCGGTACTCTGTCTTGAGCTTCAGCTTGCTGAAGGGACTTCGTGCATAAACTTGCCTTTTTCATAGGATGATCTTCATCTTGATATGCATCCTGCAACCCACATTTGTGTCCTCCCAGACACGACACGACACAAAATAAAGGAAAAGACTCGATCTAGACTTAAAAACAAGACACAAAAGAGCACGAAAAATAGGCTCGTCACACTCACACACTTTAAGCATGATTGTCCTCAAACGTGTAAGTACGACTTTTCTAAAGAGAGAAAGAACATAAAAGACTCAAATGGCCAGCACACCACAATACATAAATCGAAAACAGTCAATGCATGTAAGGAGTTAGAGCATAGTTCGAGCAATGTTCTCAAGTTGGTCAAGATTGCATTCAAGTGAGCATAAGGGATACTTCCTCACACGCTCAACACTTTGTGCTTGGGGTTGACTGTTTACGCTCAGAAACTGCTTGATCAAGGTAGTCTCATAGGCTTGTCTGCTCTCTACATGTCGCCACCCAATTAGCCTGGTCAAGGCATCTATCCTTAGGTCTTTAAGGGTTGTAACGTGGCTTTGGCAAAATGTTGGAAAATTTTGGGAACTGGGCTAAGGTTGGTATGAACTACAGTCTTGGGTAATTCCTTCACTTAAGAGCATACTTAACTTCTCTCAGGCCCTAGCACACTTATTTATGGGGTATTTTTGTTACCCCTTTCTTTTTTCTAAACTCCCTCCGTGTTTATTTATTTTTTAGATTTTTTTTTGTATTTTTGATTTTCGGGCTGCCCGGCTGGAGGCCAGGGCAACCATTCAGGGGGGAATGTGTCTTGCCCTTTCTCCTTGCTCCATGGTTTTTTTCTTTCTACCCTATGTTCATCCTGACCAGGGTAGGATTTTATGGGATTTTAAATATGTGCGTTGTAGGAACCATAATATTTCATAAGGTCCATATGCCCGTGACCAATTCCGGATACCAAACGAACACATGCAAAAATCATTGTGCCTATTGCATGAAGATTCGAATCTTACTAGCAAATCCGGCAATGAGAGACTCCAGAGTGATCTTTCGACTTGTTCCCATGGCGAAACTTGACGTTGGGTGGCAACGATCCTCAAGCTTCCTCTCTTTGTGATTGTCGACGTCTCTCTCTCTCTCTTTTCCCTCTCACAGATTTTGTGCCCTCCTTTCTTGCGTGAGTGAATAGTTAGTATTAGGGTTAGGGCTTAAGCTACTATTAATACTATGTATTAATAATAAGCCCATCATCCTAATTAAATCACACAAGGGCCCATTAGTGAGAGATAGAGATAGGGCCGAAAATAACAATAGAGCTTAGGCCTTTATTGGGCCAAGCAGGGATCTACTAGCTCGAATAAAGTTGGGCCTCCCGGTGTTCGATTTTCTTATTCACCCCAGAATATAAATCGAGACACCAATATTAATTTATTTCCACTAGAAAATTAATACTGAATTACCTCTTTATTCTTTAGGTGAGTCTGGGCTAGCGTTAGACTAAATTAATCTCCGTGTTTAAGATATCTAATACCCATTAATTAATTAATCCCTCTGACGATCAATTAATTAATTAATTAGTCATTCAATAATAAATGACACCTCGAGTGCTACTACTTAAACTTATTATCGTATCGGAACTAATTCCACCTGCAGGGTTTAATACGATAAACTTATTAAGTTCCTCGAGAGGATATTATCATCCTGTTATCAGCAGGACACAGATCCTTATTGCAATGTAATCGCATGTCAGATAATAATTGCTATCACCCAAAATATCGTGTATATTGAGCTTCAATAGAACTCTCACCCTTGATAAATCAAAGCAATAGTCAATTAATTATTCACACCGATTAATTCAATTAAGGTTAAGACTATTTAAGTCACCGAGATCTTGATTCTTAATTAGTCAGAATATAAGAATACATCTCACTGTGATTCTGTTCAATACACGAAGGTACTAGCATAAATAAATAGTCAAGACAAACTATTTATCCATTTATGCTACAATCTAAACCAACAACTCGCCCATAGTTGCCTCGATTGTGAACTCAATTTATACCTCAACTTTTTCCAATTATATGATCTTCTGTGATCTACAAAACACAATATAATCTATAGTATGAGTTAAAATGGACTTTTAATTGGATTATGCAATAACAATATTTCAGATAGAAGAAACGCAGTGAACTAAGGAATCCATGTATACAAGCATAAAGTCTTGCTTTCAGTATACAACCCTTCATGCGTGATGCAAAAAGAAATAATTAGGCTCAAATGGATAGCAAGAGAATATGAATGATGGTAGGAAATTTTAGGCTCTGGGCTATTGAACAAAAAGTGCTTAAATTCTCTAGAAACTTGACCAGGGCTGTAGGGTCTTGACCAAGGAAACAGGCAAGTTCTAGTACAAACCAAGTCAAACAATTCTCTATAGCAATTTAGGCTCAAATCTCACAGGGTATACATACTCACAAGACTGCATTTTCCGTCGTACTCAACTATCCTAGAACATGCTCAAATCATACATCAAAACTCCTACAGCCTATAAGATCAAGACATTTGTACATAGCATGCTGGTAAGACATGACTCAGGACAAAAAATAAAAACACTCTCTAACCTAAACAAAGACGGGGGCCCCTCCCACTCACACACTTTGCCTTAGGCAATGTGTCAGACTGGTCAAGGTCCGCAACATGACTCGAAAATAAAATAAAGCAAAAAAAGAAGAAAAATAAATAAAAACTTTCTAAACTAACACAAATGGGAGGACATAAATTAGGGGGAAGCAAGGGAACACCTGAATTCCACGTGGTCGAAGTATGCTAGTTGTGCCTCATGCAACTGCTGGACCGTCTTGTCGATTCTGAGCGAGTATGTCTTCTTGCACAAGATAAAAACTAGGGTTTTCTTGGAAAGGAAAATTCATTTCCCTGAGTTGGTCAAGAGGAATATCAAGTCAGGATCTTCCTTGCCCTCCACTCACACACTTTGCTCAAGGCAAAGTGCTTGAATGAGTCATTTGGCTTTCTGGGCTAAAAACATAAATAAAGCAAACCAAAATAAAATAAAATAAAATAGAAAAACAGAAAGCAAGTAAAATATCAGGTTGCCTCCTGGCCAGTGCCTTGATTTAACGTCGTTGGCATCGACGTAGTGCTGCTTCTTGATCAAACTTCAATGGGGCCTTCTGGGGCAAGGTCTATTACTTTTTTTCTAGGACAATATCCATAATAGGCTTTGAGCCTATTATCACTTACCTTGAACACCTTCTTGGTCTGTGTATCTTGGATGTGTACTGCCCCATTGGGGTAGTGCTCACAAACCATGTATGGTCCTTCCCACTTGTTGGATAGTTTGCTAGAGACGAATTTGAGACGACTTTGGTATAAGAGTACCAGCTCGCCTTTGTTGAACCACCTTCCTCGGGCTATGAGGTCATGCCACTTCTTGAGCTTCTTCTTGTACAAGGCAGCATTGTCAAATGCCTCAAGTCGAATCTCCTCTAACTCTTGTAAACATAGCCTTCTTCCTTCAACTGCTTCATCCCAGTCTTGATTGATCTTGCTCACTACCCAAAACGCCTTGTGCTCCAACTCGACTGGTAAATGGCAAAGATTTCCATATACCATACGATATGGAGACATTCCAAAGTTTGTTTTGTAGGCTGTCCTGTATGCCCAAAGTGTGTCGTCAAGGTGATCACTCCAGTCCTTCTTTGTCTCGCCAACTGCCTTCCTCAGAATGTTCTTCACAATGTGGTTGGAGACTTCAGCTTGCCCATTGGCTTGTGGATGGTATGTTGTAGACATACGGTGGTGGACTCCATACTTCTTGAGCAAGCTAGCTAGTGATGGTGGAGTTTTAAAAATCTTTTCCTTGGTAACTGACTATCGCCTTGGGCATGCCAAATCTGCTGAAGATGTTTCCCTTTAGGAATTTGGCCACGGTTCTGGCATCTGTATTTGGGGTTGCCACTGCTTCTATCTATTTAGAGACATAATCCACTGCTAGCAAAATGTACTGATTGCCTTTGTACTTGGGCAAGGGTCCCATGAAATCCATTCCCCATATGTCAAAAATCTCTGCTGGCAAGATAGATACCAAGGGCATCTCGTCCTTCTTGGAAATATTTCATTCTCTTTGGCATCGATCGCACGTTCTGCACTTTTCAAAACAATTCTTGAAGATTGTGGGCCAGTAGAAACCACTATCTAGGATTTTCCTTGCCGTACGCCTTGGCCCGAAGTCTCCTCCACATTCCTTCTCATGGCAGTGCTCAATTATACTTCTTTGCTCGTCCTCGGGTATGCACCTTTGGAGGATTAGGTCGAAGCATTTCTTCCACAAGTATGGATCATCCCAAATGAACGTCTTGCTCATATTCTTGATCTTTCCTCTCTGGTATTGGTCAAGCTCCATTTGGAATGTCTCCATCATCATGTAGTTGACCAAGTCGGCATACCATGGCTCGAAAATGCCTATTCTATATAGCTTTTCGTCGGGAAATCTCTCGTTGAGGGGTGCGTCATTTTCTTCCCTCAAGATCTTGCTCAAGTGGTCAGCCACGTGGTTTTGGGCTCCACTTTTGTCCTTCACTTCAATGTCAAACTCTTGTAGTGGTAAGATCCATCTTATTAGACGTGGTTTGCTATCCTTCTTGGTCATGAGATACTTCAAAGCTGCGTGATCCGTGTAGACCATCGTCTTGCTCACGAAGAAATAGAAGCGAAACTTCTCAAAGGCAAATACCACGGCAAGGAGCTCTTTCTTCGTGATGGTATAGTTGATATGGACTCCGGTAAGGGTCTTCAAAGCATAGTAAATCACATGGCTCTCCTTACCAATCTTCTGGCCCAGCACTGCTCCAATGGCGTAACCGCTAGCATCGCACATTAGCTCAAAGGGCAATCCCCCATTCGGGTGGTCGGATTACTGGTGCCGAGATCAAGTGGTTCTTCAAGATCTGGAATGCCTTCTTACATTCCTCGTTAAAATCCCAAGGCACATCATTCTAGAGCAGCTTGTTCATTAGTTAGGTTACCTTGGCGAAGTCCTTGACAATGCAGCGGTAGAAACCCGCATGGCCAAGGAATCCCCGTAGTTGCTTCTCATTAGTTGGGTATGGAAGTTTGGCAATGACCTCCACCTTGGCGCGATCCACTTCAATTCTTTTCTCAGAGATGACATAGCCAAACACGATTCCTTTCTTGACCATGAAGTGACATTTCTCGTACTTGAGTACTAAGCCTTTCTCGACACATCTTTGTAGTACCTTCTCCAAGTGCTCAAGGCATTGTCCAAAGCTGCTTCCATAAAATGTGAAATCGTCCATAAATATCTCAATGCAGTGCTCAAGGAGGTTTAAGAATATACTCACCATGCACCTTTGGAACATCCCAGGGGCATTACACAGCCCAAAAGGCATTCTTCGGTAAGCGAAAGTTCCAAAGGGGCAGGTGAATATCGTCTTCTCTTGATCCTCGAGCGCTACCCATATTTGCATATATCTTGAATATCTGTCAAGGAAACAAAACAATTTGTTTCCTACCAGCCGCTCAAGCATCTGGTCAATGAACAGCAATGGAAAGTGGTCCTTCCTAGTCACCTTGTTCAGCTTCCTGTAGTCAATGCAGACTCTCCATCCTGTCTACAGTCTTGTCACGATCAGCTTTTTGCTCTTGTTCTCGACCACTTGCACGCCAGACTTCTTGGGCACAACGTGGATCGGGCTGACCCATTGGCTATCTGAAATGGAGTAAATCATTCCCATATCAAGGAGTTTGACAATCTCCTTCTTGACTACTTCCATCATAACTGGGTTGAGCTTCCTCTGGTGATCTCTGACCGGTATTGCGTCTTGCTCAAGCAGAATGTGATGCTGGCACACTGTAGGGCTTATCCCCTTGATGTCAGCCAAAGTCCATCATATAGCCTCCTTGTATTTCCATAGTAGATCTTATCCTTTCTTCTTCTTCTTGGTGCAACTCGGAGCTAATGATCACTGGAAATGTCTGCTCTTTGCCCAAGTAGATGTACTTGAGGTGCTTGGGCAAGGTCTTCAGCTCCAACTTTGGTGGCATGATCAAGGATGATTCCAGTTGGTCCCCTGTAGCCGAGAGTGATTTTGGAACTTTGTTTTCCACTGCCAGGACAGATGTCTCAGTGGTCTCCTCTTTTGCCTTCCCCTCTTCATCTTCTGACTCGTCTTCCATCTTGCTCAGGATCTGAGGTAAGGTCTCCTTGATGTCCTTCTCAATGGATCCCAAAAAATCCACTACCTCTATGTCTGGTGGTTGTTTTTCTGCTTTCTAAATGTCAAAAGTGACCGTTTCTCCCGCGAACATGCTTGTCAACTTCCCGGTATCGCAATCGATCAAGGTTCTGGCCGTCTTGAGGAATGGACGTCCTAAGAGCATAAGTGGCCTCTTGACAGCTGAGTTGCCCATGTTAAATGCATACAAATCTACAGGAAAAATCAAATCTTGTACCTTGACCAAGACGTCATCCACATTGCCTTCTGTATAGACATTTGACTTGTCTGCTAGCTGGATCACAACCCTGGATGGTTTCATTGGGCCTATCTTCAGTTCCTCGTACATACACAGGGGCATCACGTTGATCGAAGCCCCCAAATCTAGCATGGCTTGATCAATTTTGGTGTTTCCGATCACACAAGAGATAAAGAACATCCCTAGATCTTCGCATTTGATTGCTAGATTCCTCTTCAGTACTGTGGAGACATTCTTCCCCACAAGGAATCTTTCATCGTCAGTGTATTGTACCTTCTTGGTATACAACTTCTTCAGGAATCTTGCGCATCTTGGCATGGTCGTGACTGCAATCACAAGTGGAATGTTGACTTCTACCTTCTGGAATACCTTGAGCAGTTCTTTCATCTCTTCAGCTTCTGTGGTCTTGGCCAGCATCCCTGAGAAGGGTGGCTTGTTGTAGACATTCTCCTTCAGAACCTTATTGGGCAACATGGCTCTAAGTTTGGGTTCTGGTTTCTTGACCTGCTCTTCCTCCTTAGTTTCTATCTCCCCTGGATCCACCATTACCGCATTGACATGTGGTTTGGGATTCACCTGGACTCCTTGCTTGTTGTCCATCTTGACGACAGTCTGGGTCAAGTTGGAGATCTGGTTGGCCAGTGATTGTAGGGCTCCTCAATTCTTTGTCTTGAAATTCTCAAAGTCATTGGACAAGTTGTATATTGTCTCCGAAAGAGCGGGCCCTCTTGGTTGATTTTGACATTGAGCTTCGAGTTGAGCTTGGTAGTGGTTTCCTCCACATCTCAGGTTCTCGTGGTTCCTCCATCTTGGATTTTAAGTTTGTGAGTGGGGGTTAAATCTCTACCTCGGGCCTTGATCATGATTTCCCTCGTTGTTGGTATGCCCAAAAGCATTGAATTCGACTTCTTCTTCCAATAGAATGGGGCATTCCTTGGTCAAGTGAGTGGTTGCTTAGCAAAACTGGCACGCCTTGACATTCTTCTTGATGGTCGGCTTCATCATCTCCATCATCTGCTTCATGGTGGCACACAGGTCCGATAGTTCCCTCTTGGCCTGTGGTGCAAAGGTGTCTCCCATGGTTCTGGTCAAGGAATGTGCATTATCTCGGAATTCTTCTATCATGTAGTTCAACAGCCTGGAAGCTTCAGAAGGTTTCTTGCTCAAGATAGAGCCTCCGCATGCTATATTCAAAAATTGTCGCTCGCCAGGCCTTAATCCATTAACATTGTACTGGATCAAGTCGTGGTCAGAGATGTGCTGCTGCGTGCACTTGGCCAACATGAGTTTGAATTTGTTCCAGTAGTCATAGAGTGACTCTCCGGCTCCCATCTGGATGGTACTTATCCTTCTTCTTGCCATCTGGATTCTCGAGATAGGGTAGTACTTGTTGGGAACCCCTCACAAAATTTAGTTTTGATGATGTTCTTTCGAAACATACTTAGATTTATATTATGTTTGCTAGACTAAACCTGTTCTACATGTACTAGATCACTATGCTATAAAGTGAATTTGATAGGGAACAAGTGTTAGACCAGGTTAGTTGATGACTTATATTGTAAAGGACTTAAATACTTTTTAGTGTTTTATCCTATAGAAAAGTCATCTGGTAAGTCTTCTGTTCGAGGAAGCAGACCAGCACACCTAAAGCAAGCAGATGATTTGTTAGAAGGTCACTTAATCTAGTTATAAGTAACTTGACCCAGCAATTGTTAACACACTTTGGAGCAAGTTTTGAACCAGGTCATCTAGACCAGATTGACCTTAATCTAGATGATCAGATCATCATTTGGAGAATGGACCTGACCTGGAGCAGATCAACTAAGTTATCTGGTATACGATCTGTTACCCAATGTACTTAGAAGGGATCCCACCATCACTTGCCACATCATAAAATCTCAAGAAGAAGGAAAGTCTATCAATTAGAGATCAAGAATGGAAGGAAAATCAATTGAAGCGCGAAGAAAGGAAATAGATCAATTAGTCATCTACTTTCCATATCAAGAGAGATTCAGTTAACCATTTATACAAGGCAAGAAGATCAAATCAGGGATTCATATCTCTTGATTGATAATCAATATTTATTACACGCCAATCAAGCCTAACGGTTAGAATTCAAATTCTACACCTATAAAAGCTTGGAACAACGTCTGGAATAGTACGCGCGCATACAGGACATACGATCATCACGCAAGCAAGATGAAACTCTACCAAGAAATCAACTCAACTATTGAAGCATTCAACGAGGAGATTTCACAATCCAGATCGTGTTCAAAGTCGTTCGTGATCGAAATCATAGGAAACTCGATTTAAGTTTTTCTTATCGAGAGGAAAAAGGAAGATATCTTCACTAGCTAGTAGTTTTCAAGTGGATTAACGTGAAGGTACCTTGTAGCAGATTTATCTGCAAGTTGTAAAGGGACACGACCCTTATTCGATCACAAGTTTCATTCTAGTTGTGATTGGAACTTGTGGCTCGCACTACAAGAAAAATGGCATACGACAACATAGGAACGACAAGGGTTTTTAACAAAATGCGTTGTCATAGGGATAAAAACCGTTGTCGTAATCAAAACCGTTGTCTTTGAGCGAGAAAATGTGCTCATAGACAACGGTTTTTATTTACCGTTGTCGTAGGTGTGTTGTTATAGCGTTGCCTTATATTCAATCCCACTATACGACAACGCTTTTTCATGCTGTTGTGGTATACCCGTTGTTGTAGTGCTCAATGACAACACTATTTTGAACCCTTGTCGTTAAACCATTGTCGTAGTCTGGTTACCACCCTATACCAACGGCTCAACACTTAGAAAAATTAAAAAAATGTTCAACTCTAATAAACTCACCTCTGAAATCCTTAATTCTCGCCATTCCCAAATTCCAAATCTCAACTCCCCCCGGTCGACGCCTTCCCAAATCTTTAGTTAACAGTTTTGCAACAACTGTTATCTTTATTAAGTGTGTCAAACTAATAAATTTATGATCATTTCAAATTACCACTCTGTCACATATATTTTCGACGTGCAAATTAAGGACTGTTTACTTAAATTTAAAATGTTATAGTAATATAAAGTAAAAATAAAAATAAAAATACAATTAGTATTTACTAAGTGCACTTTTATTACAATTAAATATTTTTTATTATTTTCATTTTAAAAAATATCTTTATTTAGAAAGCACGTCCCAAAATGGAATAAATAAAAAGTTTTAGGATACTTGAAATTAATTGAAATATACAAATATAAAAATAATTTTGTTAATATGATAACTAGAAATTAAAATAAAATTTAGATAAAATTAATTATGAAAATTTATAAAACTTGCATAATACTACTATTTCTAATAATTCATACTAAAATTGATAAATAAGTTGAACCCTAATTTTACCCATAATACTAAAAATCCCCAAACACGAAACTTCACCGGAGCAAAATGGAGCAAGCAATCGGCGCTCTAAATCGAGCGGCCAACAACCCCACTGTCGTCAACATATTTTTGGGCGTCCTTTTCGTCACTCTTTCAGCGCGATCGTATGCGCAGGATTACACGGTGCGGGCGCTTGAGGCGGAGAAGGAGGCCATAGTAAAATCAAACAAGCGGATGAAAAATTCCATCTGGGAATGGAAGCAGACGCTCTACGCGGAGGCTTCAGCTAACCCCAAAAAAGCCCTCGTTCCCCTCTCTAATCTCCAGTCTATTTACGGCGACGTCGTTACTCCGCTATCCATTTCTGGTAATTTCACTTTCCTGCGTTTATCTATGGGTTTTTGTGTTCTATTCCGGTGCTGCATTGATGTGTTGCGAGTCGTGCATCTAGAGTTGTACTTCTACTATGCCTTGTGCGACATTCTGCATTGTTGATTTTTTTAAAAGATCGAGCTCGAATTTAGTACAGAGTTCAGTTCATTTACTAATAGTACCTAAGCTCAATAAAAAGCTTGTTTATTAAATTATTTGAGTTATATTTTTATATTAATTGGACAAGTTTGTGAGCTAGTTCGTATAGTTCGCGAACTATTCGGACTGGGGCTCGTTAAAATTAGATTTGTTCATGTTCGCGAGCCTTTCGAACGAAATTCCGTTAGGCTTCAGTTCAGCTCGGAAAAAAAAA
>JAPKLX010000111.1:191521-226011 GCA_026898415.1 Leonotis leonurus | reverse complement strand
ATATAGGAAAGGTTGACTCAATCTTTGATTTTTTTGGAAATCAGATTGTTAACGGTCTCTTTCCTTATATGTTTAAATCGTAGATCTTCTTTCCAAACCCTGTTGGATGGACTTTGATCTTGACGTGGCAAGTATATATGATGTGTAGGATGATGTCAGCTAATGGCTTGATGACTCAATCGCTCTGGTTCATCGCTGTAGGCATCGATCTGGTCACTGTCTGTTACAGCAGATCGATTCCTTTGGGCGTGAAATCTTGGCCTTCATCCTATTCTAAGTTTGAGAATGACTTCTATAGGAACAACTCCTTTACATTTTAAGTCATCTCCTAATCTGTTCCAAAACAGAAATCACTTTATCTATAGTGATCTGGTTTTACACGAGGAACAGGTTAAACATAAAGACCAGCTAAGTGTGTTTCGAGAGACCATCATCAACACTAATCTTAGGGTTCCCAACAGATATCCACTACTGGGATACTCCCTTCTTTATACTCATTGAGAACGAGCCATAAGTTTCAAACACAATCTGTTGATGTGGCAAGGTGATTTGGAATTCTCCTCAGTCTATCTGGACAAACAAGCGAATGTCAGATGACTGGGTTGATCTAGTTCAGTCTGGATCACTTTATGGTAACGATCTGGTCATAGCAGATTGACATCGATCTGGTCCAAACATCAATTTGTTTCAACAAAATACTCCAAAGCATGGTTGCAATCACAGTGAAGGATTTCACAGCAACCAGATCGAGTGGCCATCGATCAGATCATATGCTTGCTTGTAGTCTGTTGTTGATCAGGTCCTCGAACAAAAGACAGAATAACTTCTATAGGATGTAATCCTTTACTGTTTAAGTCATTCTCCAATCTGATCTAAAGATCATGTTCTTTATCAGATTCACTTTATATGATAGTGATCTGGTACAAGTAGAACAGATTACAACCTAGCAAACAGAATTAAATCTAAGTGTGTTTCGAGAGAACATCATCAAAGCTAAATATTGTGGGGTTCCCAACAGAATTTGTTCCGCACTATGTGACAATCAATTTCTATATGCTTAGTGGGGGTCATGGTTGTCGATCTTGTACCCCTTGACCTTAGCTACCTGGTTTATATAATTGAGAATGTATTTTTTATCAGGAATAGTGCTTCTAGGGATTGTTGGGCAGACCATATACTCCCTTGCGGTGCCTTAGTCTGGAATTTAGCATCCTCGGCTGCCGATCTGATCCTCTGGACTAGCTCTTTATCCACGAAGTTCTCCATGTGCCGCTGGAAATCCTCATATACTGTTGACTCAGAATAAGTAGGCTCTTTTAAAAAGTATCTATTCATTATGAACCCCTGCTTTAGAGATTCACACTCCTTCTAATCGGCTTCTCGTACCCATTTGTCCTTGGGCATCTTTTTTTGCAGTGAGAGATTCCAAGCAGCAAATGGTTTCTTCTTCTTCTTGGACTGGGAAGTTGCTTGGGATGATTGTTGAGAACGTTCTGTTGAAGATGGAGAGAAAGGTGTCTGGTATGATTTCTCTTTGGCCTCCTGTTCTACCAGCTTTCTCTCTCTGTCAGCTTGTTCCTTGTAGAATTGTGCCCTAAAAATTGGATCACAAGCTTGTTCACTGTTGACTCCAAACAGAAGTAGCTCAGCAATTTGTTCCCCTTCATCAATGGGTTTCTTTCCCTTGTCTTATGCTTTTGGCTGTTGTTGTTGTTGTGATGTCTCAATGGTTGGATCAGCTCGTGGTGTAGTGTAAGGTTTCTCCTGTTGAACTAGTTCAGCAGTTTGAGTTGCTTCTCAATCTCCTCCTTGATTTGGTTCGCCCTTATAAGCTCCATCTCTATCTTTGCCTTTGCCTCCCTTGCCTCCTTTATCAGATTTTTTCCCCTTTTCGACATCATCAAATGTTGTCTTGATGAGTGTTCGGAGGGAATCGATCTCTGCCTTCATTTCATCTATCTTCTATTCTGCATCAGCTTTAAAATGTAGCAAGAGATTGACGGTCTGGTCGGTGGCTTCGAGCTTCTTCTCCAGATTGTTGTTCATGATGTAGAGAGTCTTATCATACGTATCTTGCATTTCTTCGAGTGTGTTGATTCTTGTGTTCTGATGGTCAAGCTCTGTTGGGGTAGGATAGAGGAGATCATCCAGAACTTTGACTTGATGTTGTTTCATGAGAGTCATGAACTTTTCTTCTTCGAAATGCGTCAGTTGAGTATGAATTTCCAATGTGGTGGTCTCTTTGATCTCAGCAGTAATGGCAGGAGATTGACTCTTGACTGCTGCATCAATTCTCTCTTTTTCTTTAGCCAGGATGTCTGTGACCAAAGCCTGGACGGTCTGGACCCGCTTGTCCACTGACTCCAGCTTCTGGTCTGTCTTCTCTCTGGCTGTATCAGTAGCTGCCCTATCATCATCCATCTTTTTATTGAGCTCTTTGTTGACATCTCGCAATTTGCGGCGCAGATCTTTGTCCATGTCATTTACGTAATCCTTCTGGTGTTGATTAAAATCAACAAGGATTTGAGTAGCCTTTTCTTGGATGACGTTGTAGGTATCTGTCATCTGGTCTTGGACTCTCAGAGTGATCAAGTTATCGATTTGGTAGTTGTTGAAGGACTTGGTCTCTCGTTCCAGAAGTTCTTCCAGATCGTAGAATCTGACATGCTTCTTCAATTTCTGAGCAACTCCAAGAGTGTAAATCTCATTAGTCGGTTCTCCTTCAACATTCTGTCCCACCGGTTCTTCATCAATGGGGTCCAGGTTGATGATGGGAGTTTTCTTCTTGCGCTTCTTAGGCTTCTCAGCCTCCTGTGTGGGTTGTTCTGGTGCTGCTTCTTGTGATGGTTGGGCTGGTTGGAGTTGATCTAGTTGACCAGATGAGTTGGGTTGCTTAGTCTGGTCAACTCCTTGATCTCCCATGGCCACATCTAGAGTAGCTTCATCATCTGATTCCTCCACACTTGTATAAAAATCCATTCTATCAGCATAGAAGGATTTGAGATAAATTTTCAACAATCTGGCCTCATGCTTCATGATGGCCAATATGAGTTGGTGGTACTCTGTTCTGACTTCACCAACAGTAATTGCTTGAAGAAAACTCAATAATGTGTCTTCTTCTTTCTTCAGCTCCTCCACTACTAGGATACTCTCTTCTTTATACTCGCTGAGAATGAGCCACAAGTTTCAAACACAATCTGGTTGAAACTTATGCACGAATAAGGGTCGTGTCCTTTTATAACTTATAGTATACAACTCCATAACTCTCAGGCAGCAGATGGATGCCTGGAAAGTCTTTGAGAACAGAGTGGTCTGCCTCATTCTCTAGTAGTTGAATTACTACAGCAGCTTGTTTCCTCTTCTCCTCCTCCACATCAATCTCCTCATCTTCTTCTTCCTCCTCCTCACTTATTCTCTGCATATGGTCTAGTGAGGGAGTAGCAGTTCTGGCTGGTGAAAATTCTTTGCCCTGGTTGGGATCAAAACTTGATTCTGGTTCAACAAACTGAGTTCCTCAGTAGCAATTTGTGCTTCATCTGCTCGCTGAGGAATAGAACTCTCAAGTTGTTGATCTTCTTGTTCTAGATGATGATTGGCAATTTCTGGTTAGCTTCCTCAACTGGTGGTGGCGATGAATGTACTTTCTTCAACCTCCTTCTTTTCTGCTTGGGTTGATGAGTGGTGGTGGAAGTGTCTGTATCTATGGAGCTTGCCCTCTTGGCAGGTGGTTTTCTTTGTGTCTTCTCCTTTTGGACTTTCTCCTTGGGAGATTTTTCTTTCTTTTCTCCTCCTCTTGTTGGTGGTACCCAAATGGGGTTAGAGCTGCCCATTTCCATCAGTGCAGCATGATGGACTTCGTTAGTTACCTTGTTGAAGAGAGCTGGAGTGATTCCCAAGGACATTTCGATCTGGTGCTGATCCTTGGGAATAGTGAACCTGGAATTAAACTCCACAACATTCTCCCATACTTCTTGTTTAAAGAACTTCTCCACCATGAAGCTTATCTTGGTGGAGTGCCTCAAATTCTTTCTAACTTCCACGGACACAACATTGCCCTTGGCATCCCTGTTCTACTTCACAAGTTGAGCTTCCTTCGCCAGCAGGTCAAAGAGTATTCTACTCCAGTTGACCTTCAAGTTTAGAGCCACAGCAGTTATTATTCTAAACTTTTCGGGGATTACCTGGTCATATGACCCACTGTGAGTCATGAAGATTCTTTGGACAAACTCAAACACCAGCTTATAGCCTGTTTGCAGTAATGCCCTTTGAAACATCTTCCCAATGTATGAGATGGGTATCACCATAACTTGCTCCAAAGCTTTCTGAAGCTGTTCTGTAGTAATCTCATCCAGGTCCATGCCTTCATCTTTCAGTCGGTAGGCTAGATTGATCATGGCCAGGACATCATAGGTGGTCTTGCTAGTCCTGTCACCAATAGGCATCAGTACATTGGCTTCATGGACATCCTTCTTATTTAGTCTCATTTTGTTCGTCTAAACTTAGGTTTTTCGTAGCTTTATTCGTATTATTTTTCCTCATCCGTGATGTTTTGGTCCGATTTATGTTTCATTTTATGTTTCAGTATCATTGGCCTAAAAGAGGGTCGAAGTTGGAAAAGGAACGAGGAAGAATCGAAAAATGAGAAGAAAATGAAGACAAGTGCCGAGGCACTAGTCAGCGGTCGCGTGACACTCCACGGCCGCTGACTAGACCATACGCGCCAGCGAAGAGCCAGCGCCCAAGCTAGCACTGCGGATGCGTGCCAGAGCAAGTCAGCGATCACTGACCTTGCTCAGCGGCCGTTGACTTAGCGGCTAATTCGGGACCGTTCCAACAGCCCGCGGATGGCATGGAACAACCTGGTCAGCGGCCGCTGACTCTTACGCGGTCGCTGACTTGACCTTCACCTATATATGCTCGGCGTGATTCTCATTCAGGGGGGACTTTCAACCGGACTTCTATCTCCAGTTTTCACACGACACTTTAGACTATTTTTCCAGCACTTTTCCGTATATTTTTCTTTCATAGATTAGCTCATCTCAACCTCGATCTGAGAGTCGAGACCTAGATAGTTCTTTACATCATTTTTCGTCTTCAAGATTAGCCAATTACAACATTCGTAGTTCGTAGTTCGTTTTTAGATTTCTTTCGTTGTGAATTCAAAGACCATTTCCAGTTCTTAATTCAAGTTCATTCGTTTTCTCTTTACTTATTCTTGTTTCGTTTATTGCTTTAATTTCGTTTTATTGTTTATGCTTTCAATTTCTTATTCCCTTTGCAATTTCCAGATTCCATTCCGTGATTCTTTTGCATTCAATTTCAAAGTTAGTACTTTTCTTAGATTAGATTTATTTCGCATTCTTATATTAGATTTAAATTGCGTTTCTTATTTACATTCTTCGCCTAGATATAATACTTCAAATCAATTCCTTTTTATTGCTTTCTATTTTATGAACAAAGATTCAAATTGCCCTGTTAAGTCTTTCTTGAGAATACAACTAGGGTCAACTTATTAATCTATAACGAACTCGTTCTCTTGCGAGCAATTTAATAAAATAACTTGGAAGTATATCGGCTGGAAATATTCCTCGTACTTGTTACTGAGTCCCTTTATTGAACAGTAGGTCTGGTCTAAACAACGCCACGTACTGAAAGTTTAAAATAAGTTGAAACACTTCTCATCGTGCCAGGTGAGATAAAAAGTGGCAGCTTGTTTCGTAAATAGCATATGGTTTAGGAGAAAGAAATTTATGAACCTCAACAACATGTTGCAAAAACAAGAATGGTTGTGGTGCCATTGTTCAAAAGAGTTGAGATTTGAAAAGCTTTTGAAAGAAGTTTTAGAATCCTGGAAATGCCTAAGTGCTTAGAGAAGAGTATTGCGGAGTGAGTAGAAAGTGAGGGTGAACAGTTAAGGTCACGTACGACACATATATATAAGAAATAATTCAACGGTTGAGATGAAAGCGATAAGAAGTTTAAGTTTAAGATAAAAGTCTCCCTTTTTAGATTTTCCCGCTTCAACTTTTCTTTTGCCGCCTTGTGTCGCGTTAGATACACATGCTAGATCCTAGGGTTGTAGGATGGAGCGTGTAAATCTTTTTAACCACTGCAACTTTCCTTTTATTCTTTTGGTAGAGATATTCCTCGATCACTGTTTCCAAAGACTGTACTAATCATCAAAATTATGGAAGATTTAGCAAATTCATGTCAGAAAATAACCTTATAGACAATAATTAAGGCGGTAATTAGGTTAAAGAGACGCTTCTAATTTTCAAGTTCTCCATTGACTAAGTAATCTTTATTGAAAAATTAATTTCCACGTGGTATGTTTTATGCTCCTCAAATTCTGACATGTGTTCACAATAGTCAGTCTGGTTTTCGTTCTTAGCATCATCTGAGTTTTACTATCATCTGGTATAATCTTCTTACTCCATTTGGTACCATCTGGTTCTCATGAACTGAGTTGTGATCTGGTGCTGATAAATTCCATATGTTGGTCAATCTGGTTGACATTCTATTTTTCATGATTTTGATTGTGATCTGATATAGCTTATCTTGTTCTTTATGGACTATCACAGTCAGTATTCTTTACTTCTTCAATCTGCTATATGGTCTGATTTTGACGATCTGGTGTCGATCTGATTCTTTCTGTTAGTGTTTGTATACCTCAAAGCATGCTTTATGCTTAAACAATGTATCAGACTAGTTTTCAATTGCACTTTAATGAGAATAAATGTTTGTATCATTGGTTTGTTATTTATTATTGTTATATATATATATATATTAAATTGCAAACGAGTCCATTTATTACAATTGTAGACTGTGTGGTGGATCGATGATCATGGAATATAAAGTCGCAGTCTAGACAGACTTTGACAGTATAATCAGTAAAGGTTGCGATATCATTTCGATGCGACTGACCTTAGCTAGCAGAATGATTTCGGTATGTATAAGCGGTTACACATGCTTTGCGTATACATATTGAGTGGTTTCACAGTGAGATAAGTTCTAATGTGCTGATACTTAGAACGAGGTCTCATAAATTAATTTATTTCTTAATCTGTGACGATGACATTAGTATAGGCGGTTGATTATACGATGATTTGATTCATCAACGCTTACGAGTTTTTTGTAACTCTAAATAGTAGTGTTTTAGGTAGTAGTCAACGGCTTAGCCAGAATTACTCGATTGTCAGGCGTACAGAATCGCATCTCGGTGACACGAGTTGATTAAATCCGCGTGAGGCATTCAGAAAGGTTTATTACATAAGAAACCCGTCCGGTTGGGAATTTATTCCATATGTAATATTAAAAGTCTGAACCAGATGACTCACGAATAAATATATTAATTACTTGTGAGTTGTCAGCAAACTCAATTAATTAATGGATTTAGAAAATCTTAAACGCGAGGAAATAATTAATGACAAATACGTCCGTAATTCGAATGAATCAAGATGAGTTTAATATTTATACTATAGTGGAGTCGATAAATATTTATAATAGAACTACTCTTTATTGCAATTACATGGAGTAATTAATTGGGGGATAATTTAGTCTAAAGGTTGGGCCAGCCAATTAATTAAATTCAATTGGGCCTAAAAGGAGACTTGAAAATTAATTTAATCTTATTATGGATTTGTCCAAGCCCATATTAATTTTAAATATAATTCAAATTTGAATTATTGTTGTAACTACCAGATATAAAGAGGGGATATAGTTACTATTATTTGGGATCTAATTCATTCTCCTTGGAAACTCTATCTTAGCCCACTACATCGATAAAATAGAGAATAAGAAGAGCCACTTTCTCACTCCTAAGAGAAACAGGCATTCCCATCATTAAGAGATTTAATTCTGTTAATTTCGAAAATTTCACAGTATTCTACGCTGTGTATTTTCAGTCTTCTTTTCTCTTGACTTCTAGATAGATTCGCCCACACGATATTCTAGTAGATAGAAGGGTAATAGGATAGAAGTTCCTAAGGTTGGCCTTGGTGGAGATCAAGATTGTAGATCCAAACGGTGTGGATTGCGGATCGTTACTAGCGATTCAAGTCGCTTCTCCACAAGCGGAGGACTAGCATAGGAGAATGTATAATTTACTTTTTCCGCATTATATTCTCTTATGTGATGTTAAGAATTAGTTGTTTATGAAATTAATTAATCTATGTGTTGGGAACCCCAAAGTATTTTGGTTTTGATGATGATCTCTCGAAACACACTTAGTCTTTACAACTTTGATTTGTGTCAAACTGGTCTACATGTTAACAGATCACTACGCATAAAGTGAAATCTGATAAAGAACAGGTTAGGAGTTGACTTAGCATGTAAAGAAAATATTCCTATAGAAGTCATTTCTATTATAGTCTAGGTTGAAGACCAAGACAATTTTCAAGAGAAGAAATCGATCTGCAATGACAGCCTTCGACCAGATCACCGACCAGATGGATGATCACAGCGAAGCACCAGATCAACAGAGTCATCAAACCACCAGATGACATCACTCTACACATCATATCCACTTGCCACGTCAATTTTGAAGTCCATCCAATGGGGTTTGGAAGAAGAATCCTTGATTGGCACGAAGAAGGAAAGTGATCACTCTCGATCTGCTTTCCATACTTAGAGGATTGAGTCAACGTTTCTACAAGGCAAGAACAGATATGATGCACATCATTGATTGACATCCTACGATCAATTCCACGCCAATCAACAACGGCTAGAATTTCAAAATCAAAGCTTATAAATATTTGGAGTTCAAAGTCTGGAGAAGTGAGACGCTATATCGACAAAACACTCTCAAGCAATCAATCTCAAACATCAGACTCAAGACTTCTAACTGTTCGTTATTCTAAATCACATCAACCCAACCTCGATTCAAGTCTGTCTTATCGAGAGAAAGGAGATCACCCTGCTAGCTAGTAGTTTTCTAGTGGTAACGTAGAGGTAATATGATCTAGTTTTGATCAGATCGTGTTTGAGACTTGTGACTCGTTCTCCACGAGTACAAAGAAGAAGAGTATCCAAGTAGTGGATAATATGATCTAGTTTTGATCAGATCGTGGACGTAGGGATTTCCCGAACCACGTTAAACAACTGTGTCATTTACCTTTCTGCATATTTATTTTTAGTTGTTTATTTATTCTAACTCCTTACACTTCCATATAAACTGCATCTCAATCAACCTGCTTTAACAATCTGATTAATCTTTAAGGTTTTCTATATAAGAGCACCAACTAAATCCACCACATTTCCGCACACACGATACTTCGAAAGTAATAAGATCACTCTTATTATTATCTAAGTATTTACACTAGAGAGCAATCTGTTTGGATTGACCTGCTATCGATCTGGTCAGTCATCTGCCGAGCAACTTCTTGTTTAAGAATAGCTTGAACTCTCTAATAATCAACCAAGTAAACTGAAAAGTTTGTATTTGGTGTATTCCCCCCCCCCATACACCAAACCTTGCTCTTTCGGGACCAACACTATGGATCATGCGATTAAGTGAGCCCCTCATATGGGTTCCATCAGTTGGTATCAGAGCGGTCATAGAATTTAAATAATTATATAAATTGGTTTTAATTCTTATTTATGTGCCTTTGATCGTAATTTGATATTAGGGATGCTATATTTAATTTTCTGCATTATATCATGTTATTAAGTGGCATATATGATTTACTCCGCTTATTTTCATTTATTCATTTTTCGGTGCCCGGTTTGAGGCTTTAATGTAATCACACGGGGGTAGACCGTGTTAGATTAGATAGATTAGAATATTTCTCTGTAAATTTCATATTTATTATGTAATTTGAGTGGGAGATAAATCTGCACGAAAAACGAGGTGGAGAAACAAAGACCGGAATCGGGCCGTGGCGCGAGCCATGGGGCCCCCCGGCCCAGGCCCTAGCACAAGCGGTACAGGAGCCGGCGCAGGCACTGGCGCGTGCGGCACAGGGGCCGGCGCAGGCCGGCGGGCGCTGATCATGTCCTAGCGGGCGCTGGTGCAGGCAGCACAGCACCTGGCGCGCGGCACAGCGCGCCACAGGGCACTGGTGCGGCACACTGGCGCGGCGCAGGCAGCACAGCACCTGGCACGCGCGGCACAGCACCAGGCACAGGCCAGCGGGCACTGAATACTTGGCAGCCCTTGGGGCGTCCCGTCAGCCCCGGCTGCGAGCAAGACTGGCCCCGAGCTAGCCCATCCCGACTCCGAAATTCCAAATTTAAATTTTTGAGATTTTAATCCCGATTTAAATTTGAAATTTGAATTGAAGTTCATCTACAAGAGAAGAAGATAGAGGATTTAATTTGTATTCCTTAGTTTTAGGAATTAGTTAATTTTATCCTATATTTTGGATCATTGATGTAATTATTTGCCTTATTATGTGCTTAATTGTTTTAATTTTACTTTTATTTTGCTCTTTATTATGTGGAACTTGTCTAAATTGATATGTCAATTTATTAGAGATCTTATTTGGATTTTAGACATGTCATAATATGTGATTATCCATGTGAAAAACCTTTTCAAAATTAAAAAATGACTAAGCGATGATTGTAATTGCATTTTATTAATTTAACTTACTAAGATTACATATGGTCTCCATGTGACAGTCTTTTCGTGAAGTAACTTGTCTTGATGCCAAGCGGGATCACATTTTACCAGCTCACGTGATAAGACTTCTCTATAGATGGCTGTAAGAATTTAATTGGTGGCAATATGACCCATCCGTTGTGGGCTTATTAAAGTCAATTAATCTCTTTGGTGTCAGACTCATGGTAATAGCTTAGGTGTAATTTGGTAGTTATAGCAGCATTGCGCGGCCTCTGACTGCTGAGTTGCATGACTAGTAAAAACTGTTAGGTACTTTATGTTGTTGTTTATTATGTTAAACCTAACATGTGTGTTTTTGTGTTCTTCACAGAATGTTTGTGCTGTTGACTTCGCTATTATGCTCAACACAACAAGCTGATGCTGACTCAGCGTTGCCACGTGGACGTTGACTTGGTGTGAAGTGAGAATGCTCGAAGACTGGAGTAGACCAAGTCATGAGGAGAAGACCAAGTCATGGAAGGCAGTTGAGATCTTGGCGCCTAGTGGAAATCTGTTTCCACATTTATCGGAGTCCACAAACTGCCCAGGCGCATCTTGCGGAGCACAACAGCGGTTGAAAAAATCAAGGAATACATGGGCCGGCAATTACAAGACTATGGAATTTAGGCCCATGAGCTATCTCTATAAATACTTGTATAGTTTTCAGTTAGAGATATACCTTTGCAGATTAAAATTCGTAGTTTAGTGTGTATGATCTTTATTCTTGTAAGGTCATACGTTTAGTGTTTTTGTAAGAAGTGTTGATGTTGTGTGGTGCTAAACATTGTAGCAACACAACACTTATTTTGATTATTCTTTTTTGTCGTAAGGCTGCCGTGTAGGTTGTTTGTTAACACAACCTACGCAAAATTATCTCGTGTTTCCCTTCTTAGCTTCCGCAACAATCACTTAGAGTAGTTGATACACTTTCAAAAATGTTTTGAAATTGATTGTGTAATCGATCACACTGCGTGGCATGCATGATTGGTTTTAAACAGTATGTTCAAAGCATGATCGTTTTTTAAAAGGTTTTGATTATATGCGTTTGAGCATGTATTTATGATAGTTTTTTGGATTTATTCTCAGTTTCTGTTAAGCATGACTTTCAATCCACTCACCTCGATTCTTGAAAAGAATCAGCTTGAGACGGACAATTATATTGATTGGAAAAGGAATTTGGAAGTTGTCCTTATTGAGCGTGACCTCAAGTTCGTCCTTGACGAACCTCATCCACCAGTCCCACTTGCCACATCTTCTGCCGACACATGGGCTAAATTTGATAGATGGGTTAATGCTGATAGAAACGCGAGGTGCTTGATTATGGCCACCATAAGTAGCACTTTGCAGTTTCAACATGAGGATACCCAGTCATCTTCAAAGCTTATGTCTAGTCAACAAGAGAGGTTCAGGACACAAAACCGATTGGTTAAGCAATTGACCATTGGTAAAGTGATGAGTCCTTGATGGTAGAAGGAGAGTCAGTTCGTGACCACGTCACAAAACTGATAGGCCTTTTCGATGATATCAAGATTCTAGGCGGTCGTATTGACCAAGAATCTCAGGTTGATACCATCATGCGCAGCTTGCCTCAGAGTTTTATGTCGTTCAGTATTGTCTACATATGGAATGGTGACAACCTTTCCTTGAAAAAATTACTAGAAAAACTCGTAGAGGTGGAAGCAACCATAAAGGCCAATGCAGCTCGGTCTTCTTCTTGCGGTCCTAAAAGGGACAAGCGCAAGAGGAAGAGAGCATCAAGAAGAGGCAAGAAGAAGCAAGAAATTGTGTAGGAGGACAAGTGTTGCATGCGCAAGGTAAAAGAAAAGTGGAGATCTGACTGTGGGCTTCATAAGAAGTCGGTAAACGGTCAAGGTACGTCTTCAGCTTTAGTGGTAACATCATGTTATATGGCAAGTTCTGCCCATTCTTGGGTAGTAGATACAGGCACCCATGACCATGTTTGTTGTGACTCGCAGGCTCTTCTGCGATCCAGACCACTTAGAGACGGGGAGATTTCCATCTCGTTGGGCGATGCCACGCGAATGGCGGCGGTTTCAGTGGGAGACGTAGAGTTACAGTTTGCCTCTACTGTTTTAGTATTGCATGATGTTTTATTAGTACCTAGTTTTAGAAAGAACCTCATTTAGGTTTCTAAACTTGTTTTGGATGGATATTTTGTTTCTTTCGATGATTCAGTTATTATCAAGAAAAGAGACTTGTTTATCTGTTCTAGTACTACGGTTAACAACTTATATACTGTATCTGCACAACCTAAACAACGTTTAACTTCAACTTTTAACTTATCTACTAACTCCAAGAAGAGAAAAGCTTCTTATCTTTCGTCGAATGATACATATCTTTGGCACTTAAGACTTGGACATATTAACCTTAGGAGGATTCAAAAGCTAGTGGAACATGGGCCTTTGGATAAACTTCAAGTTGAGCCATACCCTACTTGTGAATCTTGCTTGGAAGGTAAAATGACCAAGAGACCATTCAGGGTCAAAGGAAATAGAGCCCAAGATGTGTTAGATATCATTCACTCCGACGTTTGTGGTCCAATGTCGACTCAGGCCAGAGGTGGCATGCAGTATTTCATCACTTTCATTGATGATTACTCAAAATACGGATATGTCTATTTGATGCACCACAAGTCAGAATCCTTTCAAAAATTTAAGGAATTCAGAGCACTTGTGGAGAATCGTCATGGAAAGACTATCAAGTGTCTGCGTTCTGATCGCGGAGGCGAATAACTCAGTGCTGAGTTTTTGAGCCATTTAGCAGATGCAGAGATTCAATCCCAGTTAACTACACCGGATACACCCCAGCAAAATGGTGTAGTAGAGAGACGGAATAGAATGCTTATGGAGATGGTAAAATCTATGATGAGTTATGCAGAGTTACCTGTTTCGGTTTTGGGACATGCTCTAGAGACAGCAGTTTACACATTGAACTTGGTCCATCCAAGTCGGTCCCTAAGACACCAATTGAGTTGTGGACCGGGCGACAACCCAGTCCAAGAAATCTCAAGGTGTGGGGTTGTCCAGCACACGTGCTAGAGAAGGACGCCGACAAATTAGCACCTCATACTGACTTGTGTCTGCTCGTGGGTTACCCAAAAGAGACAAAAGGGTGGGAGTTTTATAGTCTTAGAGATCGTAAGGTCGTGATTAGCACTCACGCTCGATTTCTAGAAGAAGACTACGTAAACAACCACAAGACAACAAGTGAGATAGTTCTCGAGGAAATGAGAACTATAGCTAATCCAAATTCACAAGAAACACAACGTGCAAAAGCACCAACTCAAACACTTGTACCACCTGTAGTGGAACCTCGTCGTAGTGGGAGGGTTGTTCATCAAACTGACCGATTCATTGGAGTGGGAGAGGCATCTGACTCAGTCCTAGGCCTAGACGAATCGGATCCCTAGAACTACAAAGAGGCAGTACACGACAAGGACTTTCATTTCGGGAAGAGACGGTGGAGTCTGAACTGCAATCCATGGTAGACAAGGAAGTATACGAGCTAGTAGATCTGTCTGATGGCTGCGAAGCCATAGGGAGTAAATGGGTCTTCAAACGGAAAAGAGGACTCGACGGTAACGTCGTTGTCTTCAAAGCTAGACTAGTAGATAAGGGCTATACTCAAAAATAAGGTATGGATTACGATGAGACCTTCTCGCTAGTAGCCATGCTCAAGTCTATTCGTATACTCTTGTCAGTAGCAGCATATATGGATTGGGAAGTATGGCAAATGGATGTCAAAAAAGCTTTCCTAAATGGAATTCTTGAAGAAAACATCCATATGCAACAACCCGAGGGCTATGCAATTCAAGGAAAGGAACAAATGGTGTGGAAGCTTAAAAAGTCCATTTATGGACTTAAGCAAGCCTCACGGTTATGGAACCTTTGCTTTGATCAGGTGATCAAGTCTTATGGATTTAATCAGTGCCCTAATGAAAGTTGTGTGTACAAGAACTGTGAGGGTAAAGCAGTTATTTTCTTGGTGCTATACGTAGATGACATTCTCTTGATCGGAAGTGTCAAGATGATGTTATCAGACGTTAGAGCATACCTGTCAAGTCAATTCGATATGAAGGATATGGGAGACGCGGGACACATTCTAGGGATCAAGGTCATCCGTGACAGATCTAAGCGAATGTTGTGCTTATCTCAGGAATCCTATATCGAAACTATACTTAGACGCTTTAGCATGCACGATTCCAAGAATGATTTCTTACCTTTCAGACATGGAATCTTTCTTTCTCAGGACATGTGTCCTAAGACACATGAGGAGAAAGAGGAGATGAGACAGATACCTTACGCTTCGGCAGTAGGCAGTCTCATGTATGTTATGATGTGTACTAGGCCGGATATCTGCTTTGCCGTTGGCATGGTAGCGAGGATATTAGTCCAACCCTGGAAAGGGACATTGGAAAGCGGTAAAGAACATACTCAAGTAACTTAAGCGGACTAAGGAGTATTATTTGGTTTACCAGGCTGATTCATTATGCCCTTTGGGATATACCTATTCCGACTTTCAGACGGATCGGGACTCAAGGAAATCTACCTCCGGGTATGTGTTTACTTTGGGAGGCGGAGCCGTGACATGGAGGAGTGTGAAGCAGAAATGCATCGTGGACTACACCATGGAAGCTGAATATGTGACCGCATCCGAGGTTGCAAAGGAAGTTGTTTGGCTCAGGAGCTTCTTATTGGACCTAGATGTGATTCTGAGTATACCAGTGAGTATCATGATCTATTGTGATAACTCTGGTGCAGTAGCAAACTCGAGGGAACCACGGGCCCATCAGGCAAGTAAACACATTGAGAGAAAATATCACATCATTCGTGATATTGTCAGGAGGGGCGATATAGTGGTGACGAAAATTACGTCGGCGGACAACCTGGCATATCCCTTCATGAAAAGTCTGAACGGGAAGACGTTTGAGAGGTATTTACAGGGATTAGGCGTGCGACGTGTAATAGACTTGCTTTAGGTATAAGTGGGAGAGTTATGTCATGCGACACGGATATTTGTATACTCTAAAGCATGTTTGAGTATAAGTGGGAGATTGTTAAGGTTTGTATACCTCAAAGCATGATTTATGCTTAGACGATGTATCAGACTTGTTTTCAATTGCACTTTAATGAGAATAAATGTTTCTATCATTGGTTTGTTATTTATTATTACTATATATATATTAAATTGCAAACGAATCCATTTATTACAATTTTAGACTGTGTGGTAGATCGATGATCATAGAAGGTCACACAGTCGGTTCCTTTGTAATATATAGTCACAGTCTAGACAGACTTGGACAGTCTAGTTGGTAAATGTTGCGATATCATTTCGATGCGACTAACCTTAGCTCGCAGAATGATGTCGGTATGTATAAGCGGTTACGCATGCTTTGCATATACATATTGAGTGGTTTCACAGTGAGAGAAGTTCTAATGTGCTGATACTTAGAACGAGGTCTCATAAATTAATTTATTTCTTAATCTGTGACGATGACATTAGTATAGGCAGTTGATTATACGCTGCTTTGATTCATCAACGCTTGCGAGTTTTTCGTAACTCTAAATAGTGATGTTTTGGGTAGTAGTTGACGGCTTAGCCAGAAGTACTCAATTGTCAGGCGTACAGAATCGCTTCTTGGTAACACGAGTTGATTAAATCTGCGTGAGGCGTTCAGAAAGTTTTATAACATAAGAAACCCGACCGGTTGGGAATTTATTCCATATGTAATATTAAAGGTCTGAACCGGATCAGTCACGAATAAATATATTAATTAGTTGTGAGTTGTCAGCAAACTCAATTAATTAATGGATTTAGAAAATCTTAAACGCGAGGAAATAATTAATGACAAAAGGGTTACGTCCGTAATTCAAATGAATCAAGATGAATTCAATATTTATTCTATAGTGGAGTCGATAAATATTTATAATAGAACTGCTCTTTATTTCATTTTCATGGAGTAATTAATTGGGGGACAATTTAATTTTAATTAATTAATTTAAGTCTAAAGGTTGGGCCAGCCAATTAATTAAATTCAATTGGGCCCAAAAGGAGACTTGGAAATTAATTTAATCTAATTATGGATTTTTCCAAACCCATATTAATTTTAAATATAATTCAAATTTGAATTTGAATTATTGTTGTAACTGCAAGAGATAAAGAGGAGATATAGTTGCTATTATTTGGGATATAATTCATTCTCCTTGTAAACCCTATCATAGCCCACCACATCTATAAAATAGAGAATAAGAAGAGCCACTTTCTCACTCCTAAGAGAAACCAGCGTTCCCATCATTAAGAGATTTAATTCTCTTAATTTCGAAAATTTCACAGTATTCTACGCTATGTATTTTCAGTTTTCTTTTCTCTGGACTTCTAGATAGATTTGCCCACACGATATTCTATAAGATAGATGGGAAATAGGATAGAAATTCCTAAGATTGGCCTTGGTAGAGATCAAGATTGTAGATCCAAACGGTGTAGATTGCGGATCGTTACTAGCGATTCAAATCGCTTCTCCACAAGCGGAGGACTAGCATAGGAGAAGGTATAATTTACTTTTTCCGCATTATATTCTCTTATGTGATGTTAAGAATTAATTTTTTATGTAATTAATTAATCTATGGATCTTGCGGCTAAGTGAGCCCCTCATACGGTCTCCATCACTTTCATCAAGATTTAGTAATCCTAGATTTCCACATAGCATTTTGAATCTTTCTTCTGGTAGTGCCTTTGTAAATATATCAGCTATTTGAACATCTGTGTGTATCTTCTCGATTTGGACATGTTTTCTCTCTACATGATCTCTTATAAAGTGATGTCTCACATCAACATGTTTGCACCTTGTGTGCAGAACTGGATTTTGCGTTATAGCAATATCATAATCCTTGAGTTGCTGCTTTAACCAGAGTATCTGTGCACAACAGCTTCGAGAGGCCATATATTCTGCTTCTGTTGTTGATATAGCAACTGATGTTTGTTTCTTTGAAAACCAAGAAATCAGCTTGTTTCCAAGAAACTGGCACGTTCCAGATGTTGACTTTCTGTCCAACTTGCATCCAACATAATCTGAATCTGAATAACCAGTTAACTCAAAATTGTCGTCACATGGATACCATAATCCAACATGTGTTGTTCCATTAAGATATCTTAGTATCTTCTTGGTTGCTTCCATA
Source organism: Leonotis leonurus (assembly GCA_026898415.1). Classification (NCBI taxonomy): domain Eukaryota; kingdom Viridiplantae; phylum Streptophyta; class Magnoliopsida; order Lamiales; family Lamiaceae; genus Leonotis; species Leonotis leonurus. The sequence continues at coordinate 208,218 of JAPKLX010000111.1, read as the reverse complement.
TGGGACTCCTTGGGGTTAGTCTGGTATCTAGTACATACTCCAAATGCAAAAGTAATGACAGGTCGACTAGCAGTTAAGTAAAGTAAAGAACAAATGATAACCCCTATATAGAGTTATATTTGTTGGTTTCCCTTCTGGGTCTGGATCTATCTTCCCATTAGTCTGCATTGGAATTTTTGACAGGTTTACTCCAAATTTGGTGATGAGATCATTGATGTACTTCGCTTGATTAACGAATATACAATCTGGTAGCTGCTTCACCTGCAAACCTAGAAAGAGATTCATCTTGCCCATCATGGACATTTGATATTTATTTTTCATAAGTTCAGCAAAATATTCACATAGGTAACTAGATTGAGATCCAAAAATAATATCATCAACGTATATCTACACCAAAAGGATATTTTCTTTGACTTTGATTATGAATAACGTCTTGTCAACAGTACCTCTTCTAAATCCTGATTCCAGCAGAAATGTTGATAATGTCTCATACCACGCTCTGGATGCTTGTTTCAATCCATAAACAGCTTTGGCTAATCTATACACCTTCTGGTCTGGATTGCCTTCTTCAAAACTAGGTGGTTGTTCTACATACACTTCTTCTTCAAGAATACCATTTAGGAATGCACTCTTGACATCCATCGGGTACACTTTGAATCTCTTGTATGCTGCATATGCCAACAACAATCTGATTGCTTCCAATCTGGCAACCGGTGCGAATGTTTCATCAAAATTAATGTCTTCTTGTTGATTGTATACTTTTGCAACTAATCTGGCTTTGTTTCTGACAAATTCACCATTGCCATCTCTTTTTATTCTTGAATACCCATTTAACACCTATAACACTCTGGTGTCTTGGTCTGTCTACAAGATACCATACTTGGTTTCTTTTAAACTCATTGAGTTCTTCTTGCATGGCTAAAACCCAATCTGCATCTTGTAGTGCTTCGTATGCATCTGATAGTTCAACATGAGATAGATAGCAACTTAGAAGTGCACTCTCTCCATGCATTCTTCTGGTCTTCACACTATCTGATGGGTTCCCAACAATCTGATCTGGAGGATGATGTTCTTGTATCCATCTCCTTCTACTGGAAATTTCTTCTTCTGATATCTCAGGTTCTGGCTCTTCTGTTGGTTCCTCAAATTCAGGGTGTGCTGTTGAAGTTGCTTGGAAAGGATTTTCATCTTTTAGTCCTTCGATCTCAATCTCTTGTTTTTGTTCCAACTATTAATGTCTCTTGATTCATCAGGTTGACTTTGAGAAGGTTCAGAATTATCTGCTTCCACTGGTTCACCATCATCTGGGATCGATCTAGTTTGGTCCAGATCGATGTGAGTAGTTCCCCCTTACTGTGTACTGGTCTCAGCAATAGGTTGAACATCAATCTCATCCCCTTCTGTGGAATTCCAGATCAGGATATCTTCAAGTAATATCCATTTTGATCTTCTACTATTGATCTGATTGTGAACCTGTTTGTCACCTGTTTCACTGTATTCAATAATAGTTTCATCAAATACAATATGAGGTGTTACCTCCACAACATGAGTTTTCTTATTGTAAACCCTATAAGCCCTGCTAACATCAGAATATCCTAGAAATATTTCAGGGTCAGCTTTGCTATCAAAGATTTTCAATTGAGATTTCCCATTATTATGGATGCAACACGTACAACCAAAAGTACAAAAATACTGTATCCTGGGAATTCTGTTGTTCCAGATCTTGTATGGTGTTTTCCCATGTCTGAGAGTTATCACTGATTTGTTCCTTTTGCTACTTATCCTCTTCTTGCAGCTCTTCGATCCTGCAATTATATAGACTTAGATACCCTTTCAACGAGTGGGTTCTTAGTTAGTAGCAAATATTCCTTTAGGAACCCAGATTAACTTAGTGTTAGGAACACATATGTAACAGGTATTATGTCTTCATGCATCATCTGTTCTTGATATCGCTTTGTAAAAAGATGGATGGTTTCTCTCAATATTATCCCAGTTGATCTTTTTCTTCTTGATTGATGATGTTTTGGTAGATACCTTCTGCTTCTGGTCGCTATCTGTCTTGACATAGTGAGCAGGTTGACCATTCATCTGATAATACCTCTTATCTCCCGCTTCTTTTATCATCATCTTCTGGGTTGATTCTTCTTGTTCTTTAGATCTTTGATTTGATCTGGTATGTTCTTCCTTTCAGCCACAAACTTGGTTTCACTCATTTTTCCAAATTAACCTAGTCCAGTTGTTCCGCTTCTTTGCATGTCAATAATCATATCAGCTCGTTCTTGGATTTTCTTGATCTTGCTCATGTTCTCCATGGTCTTTTTCAGTTTTTCTTCAACAACTTCTTCTCTGTTGATCATGTCCTTTACTTTGGAATTGAGTGAGTAGATTTCTGCATCCTTGGTCTTGACCTGTTCTCCCAGATCATTTACTTGAGCAGAGAACTTGGTGTTTGCTTCACTCAAAAACTTTACTGTCTCATTCAGCTTGTCATTCTCCTTAATGACTTCAGAAAATAATTTCTTTATACTTGTGTAGCTCTTGAACATCTCATTGATCTCTTCCCATGAGACTTCTGGTTCATCTTCATTTCCCGAATCATAGACAGGTTTATTTGAAGACATAGATACATGAGAGTTTATCTCAATCTGGTCGAGTCCATTGTCTATTCCCATGTAGCATTCATCTCAATCTTCTTCTATGTCTTGCGCATGGAATGCCTCATCGTTTTCTGATGAACTATCAGATAGATGACTCGAGCTGCTACAGTCTTCTTCAGCCAGCATAGCTTTGCGTTGAGCTTTGAGCTTTCGATATCTTTTAGCTCTTGGTTCTTCTCTCTGACTTTTGGATAAGTCAGGACAGTCTATTTTGAAGTGACCTGATCTACCACAACCAAAGCAAGTAAAGTCAGTGAAGTTAGATGTTTTACCACTATTCTTTGTTTCGCTTTTGCTATCAGATGGATCTGGTTCATCAGCTAAGCATTTTGCTTTGAAGGCTACTTCTTTCTCTTTCTTGGAACTGCTCTCGTTTTTCTTGCTTGAAGAATGATCTGGTCCATGTATTCTTCTGAAGTCACATTCATGTACAGCCAAATGGTCAAATAGTGCTTCAACTGACAGATCGTTGAAATCAGCACGTACTGGTTGCATGGCGGAGTATATCTCCTAATATGGTGGCAATGCTCTTAGTATTTTGAGGTTCTTCTCTCACTGAGTGTACTTATTCTTGTTGTATGCAGAAACTTCAAGTAACACTTTGATGAATCTATTCTTCATCTGCTCAATGGTTACTCCAGGTTTTATCTTGAATTCATCAAATTTGTTGCATGCTAGGGACAACTTGTTCTCGATCATAACATCTGCGCCTAAGCTGAGTTATCGTAGTGCTTCTCACAACTCTTTGGCTGTATTCAGATCTTGAATCTTGGCCAGATGGACTCCTTTAACAGTGATAGAGATAATCCATTTTGCAAAGTTATCCAAATTTGCTTCACGTCGTTCTTCTGATGTATACGTTCTGGGATCTTTGACCACGGTCTCTTTGATTGCACCTATTTCTGTTATGCAAGTCTTCTCTTCATATATGGCTAGTGGTCCTTCCTCTATCACTTTCCACATTAGACAATGATGAGCTTTTAGACACATCTTGATTCTAAAACTCCATTCTCTGTATCCTTGGATGGAGAATTCTTCACACGCTCTAATGACAGAAGATTCCATAAAAACAGATAGTGTGCACGTGAATGAAAAAGGTTTTCCTAGATCTATTCAAGTTGACCACGCGAGTTTCAACCTTGGGAAACAGAAACAATGGTCTTATGAACCACTCCTCTGATACCACTTGTTGGTCCCGAAAGAGCAAGGTTTGGTGTGTGTGGGGGGGGGAATACACCAAATACATACTTTTCAGTTTACTTGACTAATTGCTTAGAGAGGTTAAGCTTTCTCGACAGGAGATTGCTTAAAAGTAACTGACCAGATCGATACACGGTATGTCCAGATTAACTCTCTTGTGAAAACACTTAGCAGATAGCAAGAGTAATCTTGTTATCCAACAAAGCGTTGTGTGAGGAAAATGGTTGACTTAGTCAGTGCTCTTTATTAGAAAACCTTTGAAAATCTTAATCGAATAGTTTAGTAGATTGATTAAGAATGCAGATTTTATGGACGTGCTGGTTAGTGAATAAACAACTAAAAGTAAATATGCAGAATATAAATAACACAATTGTTTTACGTGGTTTGAGAAACTCCCTACGTCCACAGTCCAATCCAACCTGGATTAGATATCCACTACTCGGATACTCTCTTCTATATACTCACTGAGAACGAGCCACAACTTTCAAACACAATCTGGTTGAAACTTATGCACGAATAAGGGTCGTGTCCCTTTACAACTTACAGTATACAACTGTAATAAGATATCTTCACGTTAATCCACTAGAAAACTACTAGTTAGCGTAGCTATCTTCCTTCTCCTTCTCGATAAGACAGACTTGAATCAAGTGGTGTGATTTCGATCACGAACAGCTTAGAACACGATCTGGTACGTTGAAATCTCCTTAAAGGATTCTTCGTTGAGTGAGTTGATACTTCTTTCCTTCTTCGCAGATCGTGATTGATACTTCTTTCCTTCTTCGCACAATGATTAATTCTCCTTCCAAACTTAATCTCCAATAGATAAACTTCCATCTTCGTGAGATCTGCTGATGTGGCAAGGTGATTTGGAATTCTCCTCAGTCTATCTGGACAAAAAAGCGAATGTCAGATGACTGGGTTGATCTAGTTTAGTCTGGCTCACTTTATGGTAACGATCTGGTCATAGCAGATTGACATCGATCTGGTCCAAACATCATTCTGTTTCAACAAAATGCTCTGAAGCATGGTTGCAATCACAGTGAAGGATTTCACAGGAACTAGATCGAGTGGCCATCGATCAGATCATCTGCTTGCTTGTAGTCTGTTGTTGATCTGGTCCTCAAACACAAGACAGAATGACTTCTATAGGATGTAATCCTTTACACTTTAAGTCATTCTCCAATCTGATCTAAAGATCATGTTCTTTATCAGATTCACTTTATATGATAGTGATCTGGTACAAGTAGAACAGATTACAACTTAGCAAACAGAGAATTAAATCTAAGTGTGTTTCGAGAGAACATCATCAAAACTAAATATTCTGGGGTTCCCAACAGAATTTTTTCCGCACTATGTGACAATCAATTTCTATATGCTTAGTGCGTTCATGAAAAACCAGGTTTGAACTGATGTAAACCGCAGCTTGGTTATCACAGTAAAGGGGAGTTACACGATCTAAAGTAATGCCAAGATCCTTGAGCAATGATACAACCCAAACAATCTCGCAAGTAGCCAAGGCCATAGCCCTATATTTCGCCTCAGCCGAAGACCTATACATCGTATGTTGCTTCTTCGATCTCCATAAAATCAAGGATGTTCCTACAAATAAGCAAAAACCAGATATAGACCTTCTAGTATCCGTGCAAGCGGCCCAATCAGCGTCAGAAAACATGCTCATTTCAAGTTTGGAAGAACTTGAATAGTGTAAGACATACCCCAGTGTGTTCTTCAAGTATTTAAGTATTCTTTTAGCTGCAGACCAGTGTTGTTCACATGGATTCGCAACAAGCTGACTAAGTTTATTGACAGGAAAAGTAAGGTCCGGCCTTGTAATACAAAGATACAATAATCTGCCCACAAGTCTTCTATAGATCATAGGATCTTTCAATGCACTTCCACCTTCTTGTTTAAGTAGTTTTCTAGATTCGATAGGAGTATTAGAGGGTTTGCAACCAAGCATACCAGCATCATAAAGAAGATCAATAGCGTACTTCCTTTGAGAAATAAAATCATCAATAGCACGCAGTGAGTTGCTTGTTGAAAGCATATCATCAACATAGACCACAAGAGCCAAAAATATATCTCCAGAGCTTTTAACAAAGAGAGAATGATTAGAAGATGATTGTATCATTCCAAAACTTGCAAGAGCCTCAAACAACTTTAAATACGATTGTCTTGAAGCCTGTTTCAAGCCATACAATGATTTAGTCAGCTTACAAACTGTCGTAACTGGAACAAAGTCCCCCTTGTTGAGAAGCCCTGGAGGAACATCCATATATATATCCTCCTTTAAATCACCATTTAAGAAAGCATTATTGATGTCCAAGTGACAAAGTGTCCATCCTTTAAGTGCAGATACAACAAGTAAAAGTTTCACAGTAACTAATTTAGCTATAGTTGAAAAGGTGTCAAGATAATCGATGCCTGCTTGTTGTGTGTAACCTTTAGCAACCAAACGTGCCTTGTACTTCTCAATGCTCCCATCAGCATTAAATTTAACTCTGTAAACCCATTTGTATGCTGGTGCTCTTGTTGGGAGGAAGAGTAGTTAATTTCCAAGTATTATTTTTTACTAAAGTATCCAGTTCATCCTTCATGGCTAACTGTCATTCCTTGTACTTTGATGCTTGTGAGTATGAACAAGGCTCAGGAACAGCAGTTACAACAAGAATATAAGCTTGATGAGAACGAGAGAATTTGGATAATGAAGCATATGAATGAAGAGGATGAGTTGTGGAAGATGCAATCATGGAATTGCATTGATAGTCTGTGAGATAAGAAGGTTTATGAATGTGCCTTCCAGATTTAGAAATCGGTACAGGTTGAGAAGGTTTGGGAGAAGATGAGGCATCAAGAATAGAAGATGAGGAAGATCCAGGAATGGGATTAGGGCTAGTATGTGAGTTAGGCTCAAAATCAGATGGAGAAAGATCAGAAAATGGAAATACATCCTCATAAATTATCACATGTCGACTGATGTATTCCACATTGTTATCAAGATTAAGGACCCTATAACCTTTGTAGCCAGTAGGGATCCCAAGAAAACACATCTTGATGATGTAGGAGAAAACTTATCTTTGTTTCTGTCCAAAGTAGAAACATAACACAAGCAGCCAATCATTCGAAGGTAAGAGTAGGAAGGTGATTTATTGAATAAAAGCTGAAAATGAGTGGAGTTATTCGGTAAGACAGAAGAGGGTATTCAGTTAATAAGGTATGATGCAGCCAAAACACAGTCTCCCCAATGAGGTAATGGTAAGTGAGACTAAAACAAAAGACTTCTTGCAACACTAAGAGGGTGTTGATGTTTTCTCTCTACTCTAGCATTTTGTTGTGGTGTCTCAACACACGAATGTTGAACCACAGTCCCAAAGGATTTATAAAGAGTAGAGAGGTTAAACTCAGAACCATTATCACACTTTATGACCTTGATTTTGGAACCAAACTGAGTCCTAACTGTATGGAAGAAAGTTTCAAGCACTTCTTTGGTGTCAGACTTGTGTTTTAAAAGAAAAGTCCACACGAATTTGGTATGGTCATCAACAATGGTTAGAAAATAGGATTACCCTTGTGGAGTTTGAGTATTATATGGCCCCCATATGTCACAATGAACAAGATCAAAAGCTTTATTAGAAACAGAATCTGAAATTGGAAAGGATAATTTCCTTTGTTTAGCCAAATGGCATACAAAAATCTTTGAAGGTACATCATTCAAAGACAAAATGGAAGACATACTACTGAGCTTTTTATTCGACAAATGTCCTAGTCTAACATGTCATACATCGGCACAAACACTTGCTAGAACAACTGGAGAAGAAGTGGAAAGAGTACAAACATCCAACACATATAGATTTCCAAGCCTTCTACCATTCCCAATCACAATCCCCCGAGAAGCTTCTTGAATTTTACAAGAACATTCGTCAAACACAACAGTGCAATGAGATGAAGAAATCAATGCACTAACTGAAAGAAGGTTATACTTGAAAGAAGGAACATGAAGAACAGCTTTAAGAATTATATTTTTACTCAAGGAAATATCACCAACTCTGGAAACCTTAACACTACCCCCATTAGGCAAACATACAGATGTATTTGAAGACATAGAAGAATTAAACATGGAATTATCACAAAAAACATGGTGTGTTGCACCACTGTCAAGAATCCAGGAAGAAAGGGGAATGTTAATCAAACAAGCAAAAGGATTTTGAGGAATTTGTAAGGTGAAGTTACCAGAGAAGGCAGGAGGTGAAGCAAGGGGTTGATTGATTTGAGAGGTATGAGAAGCAACTGCTGCACCTGAAGCCTTCATGTTCATTTTACTCTGCAAAAATGAAACATCTTCATACATTGATCATCATAAAACTCATTATCCACGGCATCTGGAAAAGATTTAACACCATCACCATCATCAACCATGTTTATAGATTTATGACTTCTATCAATAGAGTAAGATGTCTTTCCTCTGCCACGAAAATAGCCAGGAGGAAATCCATGCAATTCGAAGCATCTATCAACAATGTGATTACTTCTTCCACAGTGTGTACACACATATTTACCTCTTCCATAACCAGTGACAGCATTGGCAAGAGGGCTAGGAGTCTCACTCATCACAGGCACAGTCCTAACCTAACACCATTATCAAACTTACGTTGACGTTCTTCCTGTACAGCTAGCTGGAAAATCTTACTTACAGGAGGCAATGGAGCAGAAGACAGCAATTGATTACGCAATTGAATAAAACTAGAATTTAATCCTTGAAGGAAGTACAAAGCACAATCATGAGCTTGATACTCATTCCACTTTCTAGCACCATCATCACAATTACACCAATTCACGGGTTGAAATTCCCTAAATTCATCCCAAAGCATTCTCAAACTATTATAATAGCTTCATACATCCATCGTACCTTGTTTATGACTCATTAACGATTGACATAACTAAAAAATACGCACTAAATCTCCCTGAGAGTAGCGATCCTTTAGTTCATCCCATATTTGAGTAGCAATGTTCATGCACATAATACTCGACGCTATATCTATATCTAGAAATAGCATTTCTTATCCACGAAACCACCATACTGTTACACCTCTTCCAAGCACCTAAAGTGACGATCTAAAACATCAGGTTTACGTAACGTACCATCCACAAAGCAAAGTTTGTTTTTAGCTGATAGAGCCATGACCATACACCTCGACCAATTCAAGTAATTGCTATAATTAAGTGATGTACAATTAGAGCTCCAGGATTGTCACTAGGGTACAATTAGAGCTCCAGGATTATTCAGATCATCGATAATGAAATTTGTCACTTCACGATTGTTTCCTCGAACCATCGCGACAAAAAAAAGAAGAAATAAATCAGAGATACAACCAACACAGCAGACACAATTGATATGCAGAAGCGTGTGGGTAAACTCACCCTACACCCTCTGATACCATATTGTAACGTTGAGTGTAACTACCATAACTGCTAAGAAAGGAATTGCAGCAACGACTCAACAGAAAAGAGAGAGAAAGAGCTGGATATTATTTATGATATGAAAGAGATAATACAAAGTTATGAAACACACCACCCTACATATGTATTTATAATAGAGGTGATACGTGTAAAGCAAAAGCTGACTAGATAAAAGAAGCTAACTAATAAAAACGTGAGATATTAGAAACACGCTTTCTAGTTAACTACATAAAATCATAAGAAACAAACACCAGCAATCCTTCTTCATTCGAGCTTTGCATTCCCATGCAGCATATGAAACAATCATCCATAACATATCTCGACTCAAAAATACGAATATTAACGATTGTCATCTTAGTTTAGAGGGCAATAGTAGAATTAAGATAGAAGAAAAATAAAACGAGTTACCGCTCTTGCATCCAACACCAAAACTGAAATCGTCGCTGATGAAGTCGTTGACGCACCGGCATCAGGGGCACACGCAAAAAAAATTTCTTCGTGGGTGCTCCACTAATAGTGGCCCGCCACGTAAAGGTGTAAGTATGTAAATGACTCGAGCCGAGATGAATACTACTAAACTCAACTCATTTAGAATATTAGGGTATTTGAGCTCGGCTCATTTTATATTCATATTAATAGTTTTCGAACTTGAGCTCGAGTTCGGCTCGAGTTTGAACTCGAACTCATATAAATTTTTATTTTTAGAAAATTAGTTATTAAGGCTCGACTAATTAAATGCTCAATTAACTTGGTCGTGAACAAACAAACTAAAACTGATACATGCTCGATAAAATTACTGAGCTCGAAATCATTCTCAAGTTCGGCTCATTTAGTATTGAGTCGAGCTCCGAACGAAATTTTTTCGAATCGAGCATCGAATAGTTTGCGAGTAGCTCTGTTCGTTTACAGCCCTACCATCACGTTATCACTTTTAACATATCGCTCACATCACAATTGTATTGTTTTTTCTTTCTATTTAAATTATGCACAGTCTATGAAGCACTGGTACGCTATTTTGGAGAATGAGACCCACAAAAAGTTAGATGATGTATAATGTATTGTGAGTGGATAATAGAACTCATATTAAAGTATAGTGAGTGGAGAAGGGGTTGCCAAAAATAGAAAAAAAAAAGTGGGAAGAAACTTAATGGACGGACTAAAATAGCAAAGTGGGAAGAAACTTGGTGGACGGAGGTAGTAATATATAAAATATTTATAAATAAATAAAAATTTATTTTGAATGTATTTGTATCTTGAATTTTTGAAAATAAACGTATTTACGTATCGTATCGTATTCGCATTCGTATTTCGTTAACGTACTGATGTTTCATGGTGCACAGTCATGCTACTAATCGGAGGTGATTGACGGTTTAATGCGACTAATTCTTGAATTATTAGAATGGCATGACAACTATTCGTATCGTGACTAAGGGTGCTATGTTAAAATTTATCGACAACAAAAACTAAAATTAAATTAAATTTATGGATGGGGGTGCTTCAGCCCACCCTAGCACCCCTGGTGCCGCCCCTGACCGGCATGGATACCCTGAGCGGTAGCGAACCACCCCAATCTCAAGATACGCACACCCATCGGCACCGAAGGACTCAAATCCAAAGACGCGAACGATACTACCGAGAACAGATCTACAGCCGCTCAGCAGCAGGTTGACGTAATCCAAGAACTTAGTCCATTTATCCGTCTCCGAGTAGCAGCTCATGTTATAATCTCCAGGGTCTCCGCCGCAGTCCTGGAGCTCCAAGCTAGATGAGACCGTTGTAGACGGGATGAAGCACGGGCTGCTGCTGCCGCTGCAGTTCTGGAGGAGGAAGGAGTTTAGGGAGCTCGGGGCGTAGTTAGCTGTGAAAAGGCGTCCCAGCGTCTCCACGGGGCTGCTGCATGCCGCCAGGAAGTGGATGAAGATGGTGTCTCCTGTGATGGACTCCACGGGGAACTCCGCCGCCACTAGGGCGGTGCCGTTGGTGGTGCAGTTCAGTTGGATCTCGCACCCACTGGAGAAGCCGAAAGGGAAAGGAACCGTCCACGACCGGCGACCCGCATGTTTGGCTGCACGCGCCACCTGCTGTTCTTGAAACACAGAAGAAGAGGAATAAGGAATAGTAGGATCGGTGTTGAGGATTTTATTTTCATTTTCAAAAATTATATAACAATTGTTGGTCTTATTTTGGGTGCTTCTGTAGAAGAATGTTAGAGTTTTGTTGTTATTTTCGTTTTTTTTTTTTTTTTCTCTTTCTTGTTTCTTTCCTACTAATTTTTATAAGGAGGAAGTTTATAAAGACCATTTCATTGAGAAATTTTGACGCAGGTATTACAATTTCGTTTATAGTGTAATTTCAATTCAGATTTCTATTATTTCAAACTCTTAACGGAATTTTGGTTATCATAATAAAACTTTAATTTATTTTTTAATTTTAAATTTATATTTTTAGTTTAATTTTATATGCTCCATCCACTAAACATTTTCTTACTTTGACTCGATACGGGTTTTAATATAGTTCTTTTGACTTTAACGATGATATGTAGCGAGTGAAATATGAGTTTCATTTCATATATTGTTTAAATTTGTATCGTATGTAGTTAATGGAATTTGAGTTTCACATCATGTATTATTTTAAATTGAGTTATATGTAGTAGGTGTGGTGAGTCTACTTATTAGAAATAAAAAGTTTAATGTGAGAAAGAAGTTTAAATATCAATTCTTACTTTGGATGACCAAGTTATATGATTTGCAATGAGTAATATAGTTTCATATTATATTATCGTGTACTAATATTTTGTTGTAAACGATAGAACAAAATTGAATAAAATTAAATATTGTATCGTGATAAAATATTTTAAAACTGTGACTTTGATGCTATTGAAATTGATCCCTATGATATGAAGATGCTAATTGGAAAACGTCAAACAGAAATTAAACAGTGAAGGAATGTGATTACTTTAATAATATTATTGAATAATTTCACATTTTCTGTTATAAGATTACTTTCAAAAAAAATCTCGCAGTACATAACTTATTCACCGTTTTTTTTTTTTACCCAAAACCAAAATCCACAAAAATTGAGGATGTGGACAATGGAATTGATTGCATAGAAACACCAAGAAAACATGTGATTTATTTATATGTCAGAAATAATAAACAGTAACAAATAATAAAACGCGATCATACTAACACACGATTTACAGTGGTTCACTAATAATTTGTTAGTTCTGTTAACATTCAAAATGAAGAAATCTTATACACTATAACACGTTCTACACATATGAACTATAATATGACTAGAGGTGTACAATCAGGTTATTTGTTTCAATCGTCATCGAACTAGAACCGTAGTTCTTTTGAAACCGAGAATCGAATTTTACGGTTTCAATAGTAAAATCAATTCTCAATTTTATTAATATTTTGGGTATCGATTTTATCAGATCAGTTCTAAGTAGAACTGAAAGAAACGATAATTTTAATTTAGATTTTATTTTATAATACACTCTATTATTCTAAATATTCTAAATCCTTAAAGTCTAAAACCTAATTGTTGGGAACCTCGTATAATGTTTTGATGATGATTATCGAAACACATACTTAGAATTTACTTAAGTGTTTTCCAGCACAGAACGTATTATCTTCTGTATATCAGAGTTGATATGTTCTGTAAAAATATTCAGATCTGTGTTAAGATCTGTTTATAGGAAATCAACTTAGACTTAAGTTTTACTCTTATGTTGGTTTACAGATTACCATGTAAAGGAACAGATCGTGTGATCTGGTCCTAACCCAATCTGTAATAGACTTAGTATTTCCTAAGATGTTGGAATGTAAAGATAACAAAACTTGAGTCACTATTTGTATCTATAGAGCATCTATACTTAGACGAGGTCTTGCAACAAAGCGTACAAGATACAGAACGTAGGAGACGTTCTGTCACAGACACAAAACGTAGAAAACGTTTTGTCCATATGCTACCTAACAAGGACTATCCCAAAATCACAGAAGGTGATTTAATATAACAGATCGTGGAATGATCTATTCAGCACACATATCAATGGGTGATCTGTGACATGCTTAAGAGATTGATGATCTGCCTAAATGGGTCTAGGGGAGAGTAAAAAAATGGTAAAAAACTCAACCGATAAATTCGGTTCGGTTTTTTCTTTTTGATTTGGTTTTGGTTTTGATTTTATAAAATTTCAGTTATTCGGTTCGATTTCAGTTTTGACATCCAAAAAATTAAAATACCGAAAACCGAACCGAAACATATTATTTAATAATTATTTATTTAATAATACTTATTAAATAATTATTTAATTAATATTACTTATTAAATATATAAATATATATTAAATATTACTTATTAAATATATTTTTAATAATTATTTATTCAATAATTCCGGTTTCAATTTTTCGATTTTTAACCGAAAAATCGAGCTTAAAATTCGGTTCAAGGTTATTTGGGTTCGGTTTCGATTTTACATTTTTCGGTTCGACTTTTTTTCAGTTTTCATTATTTTTTCGGTTCTTAACCGAACCGAGTCATGCTCACCCATAAATGGGTCATCTGTTTTCTTGTACACTTTGGTGCCACGTAGGTTTCGTTCTTATATACCTATTCTCGTAAATGAATTTGAATACTGGGAAACGATGTCATACATTAAATGGCAACAAATGACGCATCGTTGTCAATGAGTACAATCCAACGGCTAGTTTGTCCATTTAAAGTTTCACAACGACTAGTTCGTGATTCAATCGTCTATAAATACTCCTTCAAGAGTTCTACTACAACTTACTGGATTCCAAGATGGAAGGAGAAAGAGGAAAAAAAAATTTACTGGATTCCAAGCGATCAAACTTTGCAGAAAAATTCAAGCATTCGAAGTGTTCAAACTTTCTAAGAGCTCATACAACCTGCACTTCACTTTGCACTTTATGCGCTATATAATCATTTGTTCTTATTTATTATTAGATTATATCTTGAGCTAGAACACACCCCACTTAGAACTAACATTGTATTAAGTTACATTGCACTGTAATATTTAGTTATATCTTCCTCTAGCCTTCAAGCTTTTGGAAGAACCTTCAAACTTGTAAACCCAGTAAGTGTAAAGGTCACGACCTTATTCGTGCACAACTCAAGTCCAGTTTAGACTTGTTGTTGTGACTGGCCCACAATCAGTCTAAATAAGAGAGAATTTGTATTCACGAGTTAGTGAAGAGAACTATCAGTTGGATAGTCCGTGGACGTATAAGGGTTTCCCGAACCACGAAAAACCTTGTGTTCTTTACATTACTTTACAACTTTTGATTAAGCAACCTTGTTGCTTAATCACCTAACTCACACCTTCTGTGAGCAAACAATACGTTTAATAGAACAAGATTTTCTGGTACATCTTCTATGTTTCCAAATCACAGAACATGAACAACAGATCACCAGCGTTTTGTGCTATGTGATCACTTGATCTGTTTGGTTAATACCTATCAAGAAAAACAAAAAGTTGTAATTGGTGTATTCCCCCCTCCCCCATACACCAATAAATGCTCAATCGGGACTAACAAGTGGTATCAGAGAAGTGTATCTAACTTGATCAATGTATCTGTTTAACCAGATTTCACAATCTATGGTCATTCTTGATAGATTTTCGAAAGCCCATCATTCATATCATCTAATTCACTAACCGTTTGCTACTATGGATTCTAATCTAATTAGAGCTAGGGGTGTAAACGAACCAAGCCGCTCGTGAACTATTCAGCGTTCGGCTCGAAAAAATTTTGTTCAAAATTCGTTCGTTTTCTAAACGAGCCGAGCTCGAGCCTCAAATCGAGCTCGTTTAGATTTTCGAGTTGAGCTCGAGCTTACTGAAGTTCGGCTTGCGAGCTCGCGAACATGTTTGGTTCGATTCTAAACGAGCCAGCTCACAAACATGTTCGCGAACACGTTTGATTATATGTTCGCGAACGTGTTCGTGAACAGGTTCGCGAACATGTTCGCAATATTATTATTTATTCAAAAAAATTATGATTATTTAATCAATGATAAATTACAAATTTTGTGTTTATTGACATAAGCATAAAATTGGTTAATAATAATCATAATTAAAAAAAATAAATTACACGTGACTTATTATGAGCATATGACTATAAACTACATCTAAATTATTGATTACAAACTTTATATCAAGTTATTTAAATCAAACTTGTACGTGTATGATAATGTTGATTCATAAATTGAATAATTTATGATATTATATAAATATATTGCAATATTTATGGGTACAATTAGTATTATAAACGTAATACTGTATTTTTAAAAATTATTATGACAACATGATTTGTTTGATGAGTTATTTCAACCAAACTTTAATATATATTAAAATTCAATTTTATAAATGTAATTTATATATTATAAGAAAAAATAAGTTGCATAAATCACATGTTCATATCTAATATATATATATATATATCTAAGTTTATAACATAATAATATTATATAAACAATACAAATATAACTATAAATATATAGTTACCATTCTAATTAAATGTATCATAAGAATATTTTAATAGAACGATATATTAAGTTATTTAAATCAAATATAATATATTTTATAATGCAGATTTATAAACTGAATATGAATACAAAAAATATTGGAAATATATTTAAAACTTGATTCGAACAACCAAATAATTTGAAGTACACCGAAATTGTGATATACGATTCGTTATTTATATCAAACATATTAATATGTATTTTCATATATATTATAGAATATAACAAATTTATGAAAAAAAATTATATTATATCTAATTTTTTTAATATAATTATGTATTTTTATGTATAGAAGAAATATTAGAAATATTGTATAAAAGAAATAATTTATAATATTTCAAAAATAAGTAGACAACTACTTAACTACAAGTCATTTCTAAAAGATAGTTATATCATTTAGAATTTTAGATCAATCAATAGTATATATCAATAGCATATATTAAAAGATAATTTGAGTACATGTATTATCTAAAATATTTTTTATTATTATTATTTGGTTCATAGTTAGATCAATAGTTCGTATTTATTTTTAGTTGGTACAAAGATATTTATTTTTATTATAACTACTCACATAATAATATATCTAATTTCTAACTTGTATATATCACTATAAATATAATTAATATTATAAATATAAATAATTTTTAAAGAATATATATAACTCAATGGTGCAACTTTAATATCCATTAATATATAAAAACTGATTGTCATATGAATTAGATCAATGTAATATATAAAAGCTGATTGTCATATGAATTAGATCAATGGTACTAAAAGATAATTTGAATAAATGTATTATCTAAAATATTTTATCTTTAAAATATAAAATTT
>JAPKLX010000111.1:122317-171521 GCA_026898415.1 Leonotis leonurus | reverse complement strand
ACCCAGCTAAGCTTTCCATCGAGATCTGACCGGGGTTAACTTGTCACGTACAATAGACCTCGTATATTTGCAAGAACCTAGGTTTACATAATTTAGGTTTTAATAAATTTGGCGTTGTTGTTGGGGAAAGCTTTAGGCGTTTATGATTCTTTGTGTTATTTGTGTTCGTTATTTCCTTTCTTGTTCTATGTTTTCTTTTCATATCGTGTTTGTTAGTTTTCCTTGATTTATTTTGTTTTCTTTTTTATTTTATTTAGGTATTTTCTCTTCTCCCACAAGTTGCATTTGACACGTCTGTTGTGGTGGCAAGTAGTGCATGCACGAGCGTCGCAGCCTGAATCTGAGTCTAGTTCATGTTGTTGATAACGTGCATCGGAGGCGTTCTCTTCAAGCACTAATCCTGGAAGGAGAGATCGTGAACGGAGGTCTCTTGCAGTTGGAGTATCAAGCGAACGGTTTAGACCATTCAAATACCGACGACAGCGAGACCAGCTTGAGGACAGTCCTAATGGCAGCCCAACAAAGGAAGGAATTAGCTCGACCGGTGATCGGAGCAGCTGCATCACCTATTGTCTTGGGTGAGGCAGCCCGTAACTGCGAGCTGAAGAACATCCACTTCAATCATCTTCCCTCTTTTTACGGCATGCCAACAGAGTATGCATTGAACTTCATACGGGAGTTCTATGAAATCATTCAGACCTTCCCCCTGGGAGGGCTGAACGAGAACCAGTTGAAGATGAGATGTTTCCCCTACGCCTTGAAGGACAAGGCGAAGACCTGGTTTATGTCTCTGCCTCCGAACTCACTCCAGAACTAGGATTATGTGTCAAAGAAGTTCATGACTAAGTGGTATCCCAACCAGAAGACGCGGGAGGTGAGGTCCCAGCTGGTGATTTTCACTCAGATGAATGGAGAGCCACTACATGAGGCTTGGGAAAGGCCTTCAGATGCAGTGCCCGCACCACAATCTCTCGCAGGAGCGACTTAATCAGTTCTTCTATGATAGTCTGCATTAGAATTTTCAGTACATGGTGGACAATGCAGCTGGAGGAGATGTGGGGAGCAAGATAGCTGAGGAGCTTACTGAGATATTCGACATGATGGCCTCGCAGCAGAGGAGTTCAAGAGGTCAGAAGAAGGAGGTTAACGAAGTGGGCACAAATCAGGATCTTGTGAGGCAGCTGGCGGAGTTTACTAGACAGGTGCAGTTGATTCGCGACTCTGATGAGCATGCCCAAAGGAAGGTCGGTAATGAGACCTACGGAGTGTGTGAAGAGTTCGGGCATGGAGCCAATGTCTGTGTGAAGGCGGTCGAGCCTCAGATTGAATACGAGGAGCAGGTCTTTGCCCTGCAAGGATTCCAACCCCGCCTGAAGTTCGACCCTTATTCGAACTCCTACAATCCTGGCTACCGTTATCATCCGAACCTCTCTTGGAAGAAGCCATCTCAGCCGGGCTAGAGCGCCCTACAACAACAATATCAGCAGCAGCAGCCATATCAGGCTCCACCTTAGGCGTCAGTCAAGGAGAACCTGAACAGATATGTGGAAGTGTGCAATCAGAGGTTCGAGACCATCGAAGCCTCGATGAAGAGGGTGGAGATTCAGGTTGGGCAGGTGGCGGAGACTTTGGGCGAGCTCGTGCAGCTTAATAGGAAGGATAAACTTCCTAGTCAGCCCAAATGATTTGCAGAGGAGATACTTTGTCGAGCTCGAGACATAAAATGAGCATTTCTTTATTTTTTTTATTTTAGTTCTTTATTTATTTCCTTTCTGGTACTTTCCTTTTATAATAAATAAATAGCCTATTAACAATCTTAAATTGCAAGTGAGTACGGAGTCCGGTGTTCCTCATTCTTCACCATCCGACTACTGTTTAGCCTCTTTTTGATCGTCTAAACTTATATTTTTCGTGTCTTTATTCGTGTTATTTTCCCTCTTTGCGTGATGTTTTGGCTCGATTTAAGGTTCATTTGATGTTTTAGGGTCACAAGCCTAAACGTGTGTTAAAATTGGAAAAGAGACTAGAAAAGACAGAGAAATGACGAAAGAGTGAAGACTAGTGCCGAGAGTACTAGTCAGCGGCTGCGTTGCCCTAAGCGGCCGCTGACAAGGTGGTGCGTGCCAAAGCGAGCCAGAGCTGAGCCAGCGCACGAGAGCCAGGGTCAGCGGTCGCTGACCACTCGGTTGACTCGGTCAGCGCCCAACGGCCGCACCAATGACTCGCGGAACAGTGCCACTCAGCGGCCGCTAACTTTGAGCGGTCATTGACCTCCCTTCTCGGCTATAAATACCCAACGCGTTTCTCATTTGATTGACACCTTTTTCGAGACTCCATTCTCCAGATCTTTTCCAGACCTTCGTTCAAGATGTTTGCTTTTATATATTTAGCACATCTCGACCTCGTGTTCTAGGGTCGAGACTTTTGATTTCTTGTTAGTTGTTTCTAGTTTTTGAATTTGTACTCGAAGGTAGCCAATCGCAACATTCTAGTCCGTAGTTCTTCTTCAGTTTCTATTGTGGATTCCAGACCATTCCAGTTATTAATCAAGTTCATTTTCCATTTATTATTCCAATGTCGTTTATTATTTAGTTCATTTATTTGTTTATGCTTTCATTCTCTTATTTCGCTCATTTTTTCTACACGCCTTTCGATCTGAATTTTCCAAATACTTTCCGCATTCTTTTTAATTCCGATTTTCATGTTATTCGCACTCTTTTAAATTCGCATCGTTTTAATTCGCATCATATTTTCTTAATTAGATTAGTTAGACGATTCGTTTCTACGTTGATTTCCATTAGTTTAGAGTTTACTTTCTCTCTTATTTATATTCCATGTCTTTCAATTATACTTTCGTTTATTAGTTTAGAATTTACTTTACGTATTTCACTTTCTTCGCCTAGTTATAAGACAAACAAATTCTCTTTTACTTATTTTTATTGAACAAAGAATTGAATTGTCCTGCTAAGTCTTCCTTGAGAATACGACTTAGGTTGGCTTATCATTGCTAGACAACATCGTTAAGATTGTGAGCGACTCGAAACAATTTTAGTCAAAAAACTACTATCAGTATCTGGGATCTGGAGTATAGAGTTCTTTTTCATTTCCCGTCGTCATCAGGGAATTCCTCTTATTTCGACCTTATCTTAGCATACTATGAGGTTAGAGTAAGATTTAAGTGTGGGGGGATGGATTTGCTTGTGTGTCTTGTTATTTATTTATTTGTTTGTCTTCTTGTTCTTGATTGTATGTTTGTTTCCTTGCTTGTTTAATTACAAACGTGTTTGATGAAAGTCGTTTATTAGCATGTTAACCCTTGGTATGTGGTATGAATGGCGGTAGGACTTAAATTGTTCAATTTTTTGATTATGCTAGGTTGCGTGATTATTTCCGTTTAGTGGGACATGTGCTTAGCTAGATAACTTGTGCTCAATCATGATTCGGATTGTGAGTGATACTCCCTAGTCATTTACATTTCTTATTCACTTTATTGTCTAAATCAAGAGAAGAAATTCTCGAGAAAAAAATATATGGAAAAAAACGTTAGAAGGGCGTAATAAGTTGACGAGTCAAGTTTGTGGGCTCTACTCCTCTTATCTTTGATAATGAGTATGAGAAACTACATTGGGATACTCGATGTGAACCATCGAAGTTTATACCTAATGAAGATTGCCCTTAAAACGTTCTTGCTCACATTCTTAAAAGATGTTAAGGGGGATTTGACATGTCAATGTTAGGGAGATGTGAGATGAGCGTATATCGTGATTGTGTACTTCTTAGATGACTTAGTTTAACGGGCAACAATACGGTCTTAATTAAGTGACTAAGCATGATTGAGAGTTGAGTTTAGTCTAAGTCCTCGTATTGAATGTGTGTATGGTTGTTGGGGCTTGCATGTTGATTCTCTACTCGTCTCGAATATGATATTTAGTACGTTTTTGTCATATTTTTAGTTGTGTTTTCGAGTCTCGTTTCATAGTATTTTAGTCTATTTTATTTAGTATTTTGTTCGTTATTACGTCGGATGTCGAATTTGTATCTAGGTTGCTTGGTGTGAAAAATATCACGAAATGGAGTGGAGATGAAATTTGGAGCGAGAAAGCGTATCGGACAAGTCGAGTATGAGACGGGAGTGCAGAGTAGGCCTGAAGCACGGCACGAGCCACCCCACAAGCGCTAAGCGAGCAGCGCCCGCTGGGGTGGCCGCGTGCGAGAAGGCAGCTGAACCCCCCGCGACTAAGGGTGTAATCGAACCGAACTGAACCGAATACTGTCAGGCTCGAGTTCGGCTCGTTTGAAAACTTGAAGGCTCGAGTTCTGAAAACCAAGCTCGAGTTCGGTTCGATAAATAAAAATCAAGCTCGGTTCTTTAATTATTTGGTTAAATAGTAAATTCGAACTAGAGCTCGAGCTTGGCTCGAGTTCGTTAAAAAGCTCATTTATTAAATTATTTTGTTAATATATATATTTTTATATTAATTTGACATGTTCGTGAACTAGTTCGTATATAAAGTTCGCGAACTAATTAATAAGTTCGTTAAAAAGCTTGTTTATTAAATATATATATTTTGCTAATATATATATATATATATTTATATATATTTTAGATCGGTAATGAGTTAAGTAGATATATTCTAATTATTATTTATTAATGTATAATTGTGTTTATGGTGAACTAATTAGTTTAAATTATTACTTAATAAGGTAAAATTATAATAAATTGAAAATATTAGTAATTAAATTTGGAAATAATTTTATATAAGATTAAAATATAATTCGTTACTATGTATTTTGTGTATTTATTGATAATTTATATAATAATATTTTGTTACATCATTAATCTATTTAAAATTACTTAAATCAAGTTATATGTAATTGTCGTATATCAATTAATATTAATATACTTAATAATATGAATAAGTTTATATGTCACTCCGTCCTATCCAAATAGAGACATTTCTTTTTGGCATGTAAATTAATGAATTTTAGTTAGACTTTAAAGTGTTCTAAAAATGCAAAGGAAAAAAAAATAAAGGTACAATTACAATTAGTGTTTACTAATTTCACCATTATTGTTATTTAACACCCCTTATTATTTTCATTTTGGGAAATGCCTCTCTTTGGAGAGTACATCCCAAAATGGAGTACGCCTCCTTTGACAGAGGACGGAGTGGTATAATTTATGCACTTATTTTATGTTAATAAGTAATTGTAGTATAAGAGAAAATAAAAAATAAAAAATAAGTTTATTCATAATTTCCGGTATAATTTTCGATATAAAATACGGTATTTTCGATATGTCGGTATACTGAAATTTGGTACGGTATACCGAAAAATTGGTACGCTATCGGTATTTATTTTCTTATACCCAATTTTCGATATACCGAAACTTTTAGTAAGTTAACGGTATGAAAAATCACATACCGAAAATTTTCAGTATGGTATCGGTACAACGAAAAAAATTTGCTATTGACCCATCCCTAGTTCAAGTCTCATTGGCATGGATTTTTGATTCGTTTCCAATTTATTGCGTAATGAGTTTGAGTTTGTTGAATTAATATTTGATCTGATTATAATTTGTTTTAAAGTTGTTTAAAGGAATTGTAACCATCGGAAGCGAACGTAAGAGGCGTTTTCGGGAATTGTAATTGTACTCAACAGTTTGATTTTGAAAAATAATCGTGCAGTGGACAGTTCGGTTACGGTTCCAAAACTTCGAAACGGTAAACCGACGGTTTAAAATTGTAACCACCAATTCAGAACTGTAACCTTAATTTTTTACCAAATTCAATATATTTCATATATTATAAAGAATCATCTTTTTATAATTCTTAAGAATATATTAGAATTTATCAATACATTAATAATAAAAGTAAATAAAAATAAAATTTTGAATTTTGAAGTTGAAAATTAATGATATTTTGTAGTTTAAAATAGTGATGCAACAATATTTTATTTTATTTTGTAATCACAATAAAGAACATTGAAATTCATAAAAAAAATTAAAATATACGTACATTAATGTGTAATTAAAATAAATAGAAATATTAAATTTTCAAATATATTAATATTAATTTTTAAACGATTAAAAACCGTAACCAGAATCATCCTAATACAATTCGATTTTAAACCATAAACCATCATCACAAGGATCATGAAACATTAAACATCTCTAATCTATTCATTAAATAAAATATGATGTATCTATAATGCATCTTGCATCTAAAAGAAAGTAAAACTTGTATTCCCGACTTTTCTTTTATAATCATGCATTTATATTGATAAAAGATCAATTTCAATATTCTATTAATTAATGGTGTGATATTTTTTATTGTATTAATTAATGAAATCTTAACACGTGATATAATTAATAATTTAAAATATAAAATATATTTTCACTTATATATATTTTTAATCTTGAACTATAATCTTGTCGGTATCACAATCTTGATCTTATTAATGTCATAGAAAATGTTACATTGTTATGCAATAGATGATCTCATTCGATAAAAGACAATCTAATAAGTCTCGAATTCGAATATTTCTTAACACTATAATTTAAATTTAATATAATAATCGAATCTTTAATCACAAACACAAAAATATTCACTACCAAGTAACAAGTGTATCAATTTGCACGACATTTGGCAACAAGAAAATCCAACCAATAAATTGAGTTGTATCTCAATCACAACAAAATATATCCTCTAGTTTCAATTGCTACTCGTAATAAAAACTTATCTATCGCCAAAATGATTCCAATTAATCAAATCCCAAATTCAACACACAACAGATGCATTCATCTTATAAACACTGTACATGAGAGCTAAATAACGACTGCCTGGATCGTCATAAAAAATGAAAGAAATAAAGATGAGTAAAAAAGAGAAAGGGTAATGAGACTAGAGACCTCTTGAACCAGGAACATCTATCCAATGCAGCTGCAGCTCTATCTCACCACACTCAACATTCCTCAGTCTCAGCACCATATTTTGTGTCACTTTCCCATTCTCCCACACGATCGAGCTCGCCTCGGACAAGTAGTTCTCCCTATTCGGAACCACCTTCGTGATCACAGTTCCATTTGGAACCACATTCTCCAACTGTGGCATCTTCAGACACCTCGCCAACTCCCTTATGTCGAACTCTGCGTCCCCCATCTTGTCGTCCAGCGTGAATGTATCTCTGTCGTACACTTGCTGCAATCCACACAAGAAAATTACTAAATGCTTTGTCAAACTTTTAAGGATACAAGATTTAATGAATGAATGCTACACGGTTGGTAATTGAACCAATTCAAAAATTTACGAAAAATGCAAGATAGTGACTTAATGGCGCGAGAGCTATTTATGGCATCAAAGCCATTAACGAAATCGCTTTGATAACAAAGAAATATGTTATCTTTTCTTGGACAAAAATAGTTGCATATTAGTCATTTATGTCTCAATGGTAAATATCATGATTGATGATGGTTTTCCCTATTAAAAAAAACAAGAACAATAGTAAAAAATAAATAAAGGGAGGTTAATTGCTTACCAACTTAATAGGATGGTTTGGATCAGCAACAGTTAGAGTGAGCTCTTCATTCCATTCAGGATTCAAATTCTTTTTCACCACGCGAGTCTTTAGTTTCTGATTCGATAAGAAATAAGTCAATAACAAATTGTTAGTTAGTTTGGAGTTTTTAAGGTATATTAACATATGTTTAATCACCAAATCTTACATTAAGCAAATTAAAACTGCAGGAAATCAATAAATTGGTCTGATGTCACTAATTAATCTCTTGAATATTACTCCACTACAATACACGGTCAAACACACTCAAAATTTAATGTGAATGAACAACAAAATTTAATCGATCTAATATTTGTTATTTACAATTGAAACTACTTATATATCCTTTTATTCTTAACCTCAATCAACCATTTTCAAAGTTAATTGCAAACTTTCCAAATTTCACAGACTTCTTTCTATTTTTTTTGTTACTGTTATTGTGTATTTTTTCCATTTCCTATATTTCTTATTTTCTGGAGATAGAATTGAAAACAGGAACAGAAACGGAAAAAAGAACATCAAATAATATAATCATGTAGTGTAAAAAGAAAGAAATAGTAGTAATCACCTGTTTTCCCAACCTGACAATAACATAAGGATCGCTGCTTCTGGCATCTCTTTTAGCCAGATTATAGCCTCTGATGACTTTGATCCTTAGCAAACCCAATATGTTCTCCATTCAGAATCGTTGCAATCAATTCTCTTCTGCCTCAACAAACAAGAAATCAAAATAGCTATGGAATTCAAGAAATGAAAATGAATGAGTGTTTGGAAATTAGTGAGTGAGTATTGATGAGAGACAGAACGAGGGGGGGTTTTATAGGAATGAACGAATGTTGAAGCGGCAATTGTTAATTGTTATTGTTACAGTATCACGCGCTATGTTGTTGGAATTTGATTTCGATTTAATAATAATATTGAAGTAATAGAAAGGTAAATAATTAATTAATTACGGCAATTTCCATACAGAAAGAGAAGAGGTCACAGTTGTTGACTGAGGACAGGAATGGTAGCTTCTTTTCACTACACGTTTTCGTTTAGATCCCCTCAGCTCTACCTTCTTTAAGTAGTCAGACAAATATATTACTTCTTCACCATGCTTTAATACTTTTATGTATTTTTGTTGTGTTTTATGTAGTTTTGATTTACAACGTCACGCTTCTAGAAATTTTTTGTGGGCCCAATAAAACGGAATATTACTAGAAAGTCAATAGTAACACTTACAACTTACTCGGTTACACCATAGCGTTTTGTACAATAACACCACCATCTTCTAAATTTTAACATTTAATTTAATATTACAATTACCTGAAAATATTTCTTATATGTCGCGGGGAACACGATTTACGGCGCATATGATTAATGTTGCATGTTATATAAATGAATAAAAATTTATTAATTTTTACTTTTTAAATATTTATTTATTAAAATATAGTTGAATATTTTTATATAAAATAATAAGAAATAAAAAAATATAGTTAATTATATTATCAGTTAAGGACATGTTAAGTTGTGTTCGTCGTGGACATCTGACGACTTTCAAATATATTTATTTTCTTTAATATTCTGAAATTATTCGTAATTTCATGCATTATCCAATTTTGTAAGAATTATAAGTATTTGACGACCAACTCTCAAGTAGTAAAGTTGTTCTAATTTGTCTCCTTAAAAAGAGAAATAGTTGTTCATTACTAAATTGGTTTCCATGTGTCCTTAAAAATTAGTATCTAATTGATTAGAATATAGGAATTGAAGCAAATATCATGCATAAATAAATTAATTAAGTACGTTGATTCTTCTTTCGTCTAACTGAAAACATGCATATTTCTGTATTATCTTTATGGGTGTGTCTCTTTAGGATATATATTATAGTATTTGAGTTGACAAGGTATAAGTTATTATCCTAATAATTAAATTGTTTCTTCAGTCATTTTAGGTGAACGTTGAATTTGATTTCTTTTTCTTCATTGAAGTGGAGACTTTTACAAGAATACTTTATTCCAAAACTTATACATCTTCCGCCACCATATATATATCATTATTACCTAAATGATAAGAATCCCCACCAATAACTAACATTGCTCGTGTCTATAAAAAATATATTATTTTCATTTTAGTACATGTCCTCACATATTTTACAACACAAATAAATCAAATCACACCTTAATATTTATAAAATTATCAAAATTTATGTTACTTTTAACATTAAAAATCAATGACATCAATATTAGTGGGCTCTCTTCCTCCACTAAAATAACACATCATAGTGTGCTTTGTATTAGTCTAATGGTAGTGGCCTAGTGGGATTAATGCCCAAGATAATAGATCTTAGATTTGAGTCCTCCGTGACGCGGCTATGCAATTTAAATTTATAAACATCCAATTTTTAAAAAGAACACATCATAATTTTTTATTAAAACTTATGCACATTTCTCCATAATATAATTATCGTTGACGGATTTACGTTATGTTGCTTTTGACCACTCGGCCACTCTCCCCTTCCCACTGAGGCCCCCCTCAATGGGTTCTAATTCGCTGAAAGGGGGCGGCGCTCTAAATCAATCAAAAAAAAAGCTTAAAGATTATTGATTTAATTGAAGAGAACTCAAACTATTAGCTTAGCTAGCGTTCCGGGAGAATCTAGTCACCAGAAGCAAATTTTAGTTCACTGGTTCCACCGATGTTCCTATCTCTCGGCAAAGATCGTGTGAGTGTGCAGTTATGCTTTGGATGCTTCGCCATAGAATAGATCGACCTAGTTCCCATTCTTTTCCTGTGCACTTGTTTTATATCTCTTACACACAAGGAAGGACGCGGTGAGAAAGAAGCAGTCCTAGCCTCTATCCGGCCGATCATTCCGCTGGCATCTCGCATTCATGATCCTGTTTGACTGCCGCTCAAGGATGTAGTTGTATACAGGTTAGTCTTAGTAGGACAATCACATTTGTTTTCTTGAATTATGCAATTAGTATTTATCTTTGTAAAAGTTAAGAAATTGAAGCTTTCAATCTTAAATTAAAATTCAAAATTGTGACAAATATAGTGAACTTCTAGTCAGGTTCTTCTGTCTATATTTAAATAATAAAAAGCTTTTTATAATCACGACTGTTGTTGCATACAAATGTTATAGTAATACCCCTACATATTTCATCAGCACCATATGTTATATTAGTAAAAAATATATATTATTTATATTATTTTTTATTCTAATATTTTAAAAATGATTAATTGCGGCTGCAGGAAATGTATTTGTTCGCCGCCGCCTTTGGACCATTCAATTCCGTTTCATATTTTATCTTTCACATTTCATTATATATAAAAATAAAAGCATAATTTCTCTATTATCAGAATTCGTCCAATATTGTTGTCGTATTATACAACTTGTCTGAAGCCCACAGGTTTTGGAAGCTCCTCTTTGCTACCTATGTTATCTTTGAAAAGATAGAAAGTGGGTATGTGATTTTATTAATAATTTTATAATGGATTAAAACATTATATTGTACATATAATATTATAAAATTATATTTGTACAATCATATTCTTATTTGATATATATAATTACGATTAATTTAATATAATTTTATTA
This sequence comes from Leonotis leonurus, assembly GCA_026898415.1. Lineage (NCBI taxonomy): Eukaryota > Viridiplantae > Streptophyta > Magnoliopsida > Lamiales > Lamiaceae > Leonotis > Leonotis leonurus. The sequence continues at coordinate 160,381 of JAPKLX010000111.1, read as the reverse complement.
TGTAATTTACCTTTTATTTAAGACACAAATTGATAAAAATAAATTCACCACTTTTGTTAATAGTACTGTATTTAAACTAATGAAATGAAAAGAGTACAACATATCATTGTATTAGATAAAATACAATTTTCATATCGAAACATGGCGTCGTTATATTATATAATTTTAGAATATTCTACGTATTTTATAATATATTTTTCAAATCTAAATTTTCATTAAAAAGTTACTGTTAAAATAAATTTCTCCCACTATTTTTAATAAGTATCCTGTTTGATTAAATTTTTTATTTTCTATTAAGTGTTTTATTTCAAAAATTGAATAAAATAACTACATTCTTCCCACTCTACCCTTTATCTATTAGATGTATCAATCAATTATTTCAAATGACTAATCAATCAATAAGGATATAAATATATATTATCTATTTTTTTATATGTGGAAAAAAATAAAATAGACCGCGTATTAAAAAATGGAGGGTGTATATAATGATGCATTACATTATTTATATTTTTTGCCTTTAATGTGAAAATCAGTCAGCAATTTGATTTTAGTTCCAAAAGATTCTTTATGCAGTCTTTTGGATTAAGCTAAATAAAACAAAACTGTTACAAATTCTAAATTAGAGATATTCGAACGAATTAAAATCGTTAAAACCAAGTGTGACCAAACATAAATTTATAGTACAGAAATCATAAAGGCTCTCAATAGTTTGATCTCAAATTGTAATGGTAGAGATGTCTGTTTACATTTGGTTCCAAAAGTTCAGAATTATAACTGATAGTTTGTCAATATCTTTTATCCATAATTTAATTTTACATATTATATTATATAAAGTCATTGTTTATTATTAATAAAATTATAATTGAATTTGTAAATTAATGTAAAACATAAAAAATTTACGAGAAGTGCAAACTGGCAGTTCAAAATTGAAACTAAAAATTTGAAACCAGAACTACCTTGTACTATTTCGATTCAGAATCGTGAATCATGGTAATTATAGTTTGAAAATAATTCGATATAATAAAACTGTGAACTGGTGATTCAATTATGATTGCAACGACAATCAAAAATCATAACTGAGATGCTTCTGCCCCAAATATTAAATATAGGTTATTCATACTTGCAAAAGTGGAAGAAAATTATAAACTATTGTGAATCATGACATATTGTTAATTGTAGAAATGCTGCAATAGTTTAATTAAAACCCAACATAGTAAACAAACGCCCACTTTATATATTAGGTTGAAAGTTTGCAAGTAGCAGTAATGGAAATATTGACAGGAAAATTGAAAGCAAGAAAGTCCCATCACTTACTGTAAAGAGAAAGTCGTTTATTTTGAATGTGAAAATCAATTTGGAGATAATGACTTGTTGCAATAATAATATATCATCACTTTCCACATTTCTTCCTCACACATTCACAATCAAGCAATTTAAAAAGTCAATTCGCATTTATTATTGGATGCACTATTACTGGTTCTGACTTATTATGTATGCTTACATCATTCTTTTTAATTTCTCAAATGTATAATTTTACATGTTTTAAAATTTCAAAACTATAGAATTATATAGTCATTATTTAAAATCCATCTATTCAAATATAGCATGATAGCCAAAAAGTAATTAACCAATTAGTCGCAAGTATTTGGATCCACATCCTATATTTAATAAACAAGGGATAACAATAAGCATAAATAATGAAATATGGTCAAAAATAAAGCGAGTTCCAATATCAAATTTATTAGTGAATTCATTAAGTTGCCTTAGCGTAACAATTCCCCCACCCCGTCAGCAGACTGTCCGAGACGTTACATGAGCATACTATTTTAGCACATGTATGTCATCTTATTTTAGTTAAAAAAAACTTGGTTAATTTCTTGAGAACATATATGTCATATTTTCAGTGCAGAATTCATGCAGATGTAGATGAGGTTAATCAATGAAATAAACATGCATATTATGGCACCCATCCAATTTTGACTAAAATAATATATGAACCACGCACAATTTTTATTATTTTATATAACAGGCAAAAGCTTTAAGGTATAGACTGTTCATATATATATATATATATATATATATTATTTATGAACATATGTCTTTATATGAATCTACGTCCGGTTGAATATGTCTACCCAAATTCCGACCACATATATAACAAAGACTAACATACTATAAACTATAAATCCAGGTACGAGTTGCAACTATATATGTTGAGAGTCGCTCTGTTTTAATTAAATATATATGTAATATTACATATATATATATATATATATACTAGTATTAAATTCGGAGTTCCCAACCATTGGTGTATATTAATAAGTTGAGCAGTGACTGCCACAGGGATACGACTTTATTCAATTATTACATATCTACAACTTCTAGAAAAGCCGGCCCTCTCTGATTAAAGGAAATTAGTGCATGCACTCTTTCTCACTTAGTTTATTTCTTGGCAAATAGTACTTACTACAACTTACAGCTCCCTAGCTCCCTTCCTTCTCACTACTAATTAATCTTGTTTAATAAGGACACAAATTAACAGCTAGAATAAATTATTTAATAAATAAAAATAAACTAATGGATCTTGTTCGGTTGAGCACATATATATGTGCTTTCATTTGACTTCTGATCAAGAAAATAGTCAACCAAGTCAAACTATCAGAATCTTCTCATGCAATCCAAAGTAAAAACAAAAATTATAATATTGCAATGACAATTAATTGTATTTGTTTATAGAGAAAATTTGAAATATATGTTTCAGTTACAACTTCCCTAGATAAATATTAATTACCTACCCCAGGTGATCGTTTGAGAGATATTAATAGCTGGATTAATCGAGTCTTTGCAGAAACATGACTTTGAAAATTAATAGATCGTTAATTAAAGTAATGAATAGGCAGAAAAATTAATTTGTTTATGTGATTTAATTAATGTTCCGTAGGCTTGAAGCAAAGTTTGTGATAAAGATCAATTCAACGTCAACACTGGTAATTAATCCAACTGCATTACATTCTAATCCCCAAATGCAAGTAAATGGACATGACATTTAATAATGTCTTGTAGGAATATTGACTTAGACATGTGCTTCTCGAATGACAAATGACGATAAATATATTACATATATATATATATGAATTTTCATTGGAAGTCATCTTAGCTATATCTGAATAATATAATGCTTATTAAGCTTCTTTGTATAGTTATGCCCTTTAATCACGTTTTTCTTTAGCAACAAGGAAAAAAAATTGTCCATTGCAATATTAGTTTCGTAAGTAAACCTTATATACAAGAATAAGTTTAATAAAATATATATAAAAGCCAAAAGGCGATCGGATCCTTCAATTATTCTCTAACAAAATATGTCACCATGCAAAAAGGAGAAGATATTACAATGTTTGTGTCATAGTTTCAATTAGTATGCATCGATCACACGTTTCTCTATAAATATTTTTATTTCACGCGTTCATTTTAAAAAGAGATTTAGTTTTTAAAGGTGTTTTTTAAGGAATCTCAATTGAGGCAACCGTTCAGTTTTGGGGTTAATTTATTTGGATTGTCGGTTTATTCGGTTCGAGTTCAATCGGGTTGAATTTTTTTTATTTTTTTATTTTTGTTAAAAATTTACAATTTTAACCGTATACTTTTGGTTTTCAGGCTAGCCATAAGGCCAATCGGACTAGAATGTTTATGGAATTTTTTTAACATATATGCATATTTTTTATGATTCTATATATATATATGTATAGAAATATATATGTAAAATATAACAAATAAAATAAAACTTTGACACATAGTTAAAGGTCGCCTTTAAACATTAAAAAATTAAATAGAATGATATCATAATAAAAATTTGTCATAATTATTTTTATTAAGCGATTGATTAAGTTGTGGGTACGATAAAATACAAATTTTACATAGAAAATCAAATATGTTATACAATATTTTCATTTGGTTAATCGACTAACCCATTAGAATTTCGGGCTAGCCCTATCGGGTTTGGATTGTTTTCAATCCAACCATTCAAGCTAAAAAATATTTCGGGTTACTAATTTTCGATCAGATCCCTCTTCAATTTCGAATTAGTGATCAGATCAACCCGCATTTTCGAGCTAAATTAATATCCTTAAACCCATACTTTTGAATGACCAATTGTTTTATGTTTGAATATGAACTGATGTTAGTAGGATAATAAAAAATTAGGGTAATTATTTTCACTGTTATTGAGCTCTTTAGCTCGTAGATAATGCTTTAGCATTCGGGTCCTTGAACTCAAGACATAAGACGAGGAGTTAAGAATATCGATTAGGACCTATAAGTCATTTGAAACAATTAACTCTGAAAAAGTCAATATTTTAAATTGCAGTTTTGTTGGATTCGTTCTTTCCTGAAATAAGGTTCCTTTTGGACTAGGTATGAGTGTTTTAGGCATCAGGATTTATTCTCTTATGAAATTTCTAGTTTGATTGATTTGCATTGGTCATTGCACGGAATGTCCTTCAAGAAAGTTCCATTTTATGTTGGCAAAAGAAAGTTAAACATAGATTTATTTCAAAAAATTTCCCGAATCACGCAAAATCATTGGACTTTCTTGTTAGAAAGATAAAGAAATGGAATAATTTTTATATCTTATCGAATCTCCTTGATATGTGGTCCCGGACACCAAAACTAATCGATATGTTGACTTAATTTATGAGTACTTTTTAATCAAATTAAGTTATTTTTAAGAATATTTATAAAAAAAATACTAATATCCAGTCGATGCTAGACGTAGAGATTTTAAAATCTAAATATAGTACTCACTTCGTCCCAATAAGCATAACACAAAATTTTTGGGCACGGTTATTGAGGAGAGTGTATAAAGTAGTGTAAGAGTGATAAAGGTGGTAGGATCTACACCTTCTTAAAGGGATTAACTTTTACTATTTTAGGAATGTGTCAAGCTTAGTGGGACGTCCAAATAAGAGAATTATGTCAAGTTTAGTGGAACTGAGGGAGTATCTCCTAAATAAAAAGGTGTAATTATAATATTAATACTTAAATCCCTACTCTACTACTATCTTTTTGTTTTAGAGGATTACAATAACGTTAAATTATAAAGTCGTGTCACGTGGGATTCAAATCTGAGATCTATTATCTTGGACATTAATCTCACTATCACTGTGCCAACACTTTTTTTTTTTTGTTGACCTTTTTCTTTTTAACAAAAGTTAATGGGCCAAGCTCCAACTTTAAGCACATTACTGAAATACCTTTTAGTACATACTAAGATAAAATGTTATTAGACTACCAATAACAAAATATTATTTGAATGGGCTTAGCCCTTAAATTTGGAAATTAGCCCATTAATTACAGGGAAAACAAACATGTCCAGAAGACTTGTTTGATTTGGAATGTACTGGGCCAACATTAGTTAGTTGTTAATTTGTTATTTATTTGGGCAACAAATATATTAGGACCGCTGCATTGCTTGTGTTATTACTTGTGTTGCAATGTCACGTTAATATACAAGTTATAATTTTATTTTTTCAATTTTTTTAATATTTTATATTAAAAATATTAAATTATATCTTTATTAATAAATTGTAATTAAAAAGTGAGAATTAATACTTTTTATTATAAATTTAACATTTATCTACGAGGCATGTCATATCATTAGCGGAGTATTAATCACATATGTCACCGGCGAGTGAGCATTTTCAACAAATACAGTAAAACCTCTATAAATTAATATCCTTGGGACTATGGAATTTTATTAATTTAGAGAGATATTAATATATCGATAAATTAATAATTTATTAATTAAAAGAGAGACTTTTTAAATTCAGCAAATTTCGTACATGTATTGAAAATAAATGAATTTATTATGTTTCAATTAATTATATTCATGTATCAACAACCAATTCATTGTATATCTACTTTAATATATTCATGCAATTAACAATTACATACATGTATCAATTCATTGTTAATTAAATATATTCATGCATCATAAAGGAAACATATACTATATAAATCTCGATATGGAAATAAAATAATTCATAACACCCAAGTTCCAACTATGTCTTCTCATCTAAAAGGCATCACAAAATCATCCATGAATGATCAAATGCGTAAAGCATTATGTGAGTATAAGAGAGATCATCCCACATGCACTCAAAAAGATTTACAAGAGTAGGTTGAAGAAAAATATCGTTTGAAAGTTAGTCAAGGTACAATATCAAACACTCTCAAAAGATCATCAGAGTACCTTTCAGCAAATTACCATAATATTTATAATTTTTGTAATATTTATGAATTATTAATTTAGAGTTTTGATGGGACCTAATATTTATAAAGAGATTTTCCGAAAACTTATTATTTTATTATCTTATCGAAATTGATAATTTTTTACAAAGGCCCAATTCGGGATCGGAAGATTTTATTATTTTAGAGAGGTTATTAATTTATCGAGTATTAATTTATAAAGGTTTTACTGTATATTATTATTGGTTTTCAATAACATAAGCATATAAATGTTATTCTGGTAATTCAGTTATTTTGTAGAAAAATAATTGTAGATAGTACTAGAAGAATAATTGAACAATAATTTTTTACGTGGCTTTCTAAAAATTATTAACTACTATAAAAATTATTTACTACTCCCTCCGTCCACAAAGAACTTGCACACTTGGGTCGGGCACGGGTTTTAACGAATGTTATGAATGTGTTGTGAGTGGAGTAAGGGTCCCATAATATTTATTAATTAAATATGTGTATGTGAGTTGAAGAAAAGTTAATGGTTGATTGATAGTGGAACGAGGGTCCCACTTTATTTATAGTTAAATATGTAATGTGAGTGATTAAAAAGGTAATGGTGGATCCAACAATATAGGTATAATTATTAAAAGTAGAAGTGTGCAAGTTTTTTGTGGACTTAATAAAGTGCACAAATGTGCAAGTTCTTTGTGGACGGAGGGAGTACTATAGTATTTAATGAAAATATGAATTATATCGTACTCTCTTCATCCCAATAAGTATGACACAAAATTTTTGGGTACGGTTATTAAGAAGAGTGTATAAAGTGGTGTAAGAGTGATAAATGTAGTAGGATCAACACATTTTTAAATTGATAATTTTTACTATTTTAGAAATGTGTCAAGCTTAGTAGAACGTCTAAATAAGAGAATTATGTCAAGTTTAATGGAAAAAGGAGTACTTGTCACCACCGCCGAACAAACTATGTATGACCACGTGTACTTGAGTAGATAGTAGATTTACCGAAGTGTTAACTAGGCTTTCTTCTCTTTTATATTTACTAGTACATGATTGAGTAATGACCATAATTAATTTACATAACGTATTTACCACAAATTAATTCTAATGCGACACCAAACGTCGTGGCGTTCGCCAATACCACATTTCACTACTGGAACTATTAAATCTCCTTCTTAACTCAATAATATAAGAGAAATTAAAGAGGCACATATAGAACTAAAAATTAATTAATAGATATGTAGTGCTAATAATTACTACTTCTATTTCACAAAACTATTACTCCATTATTTATTATTCGTTGTTTTGTTACAAATTTTATTCATGATAAGAACATAAAAATCTTTCACTATATTAACAACAACATGAATGAAAAAAAAAATAACTAAGAAAATGTTATTTTTACCAGAAAACTCCCAAAAAAAAAAAACTAAACTTGACATGTATAAATTATAGTAGGTATCTATACTCATATCCACAAATTAAATATATATTAAATTATACTTACGAATCTATCCACACTCTATCTGTGGATATTAAAATTACTCAAACCCACTACTTGCGGATAACCACCATCCGATGGGTACCCGTAAACCCACCAACCATCGGGTATCAACCACCCACCATCCGTTAAGTACCCATCAACCCACAAATTGCAAGTGGATATCTATCTTTCTACAATACATATAATTTTAATACTTAAAATATATTAAATATAATTTTATGTGAGAATCAGATACTATATATATATAAAACTATAGTTAATATTAGGTGAGTTTGCGAATTTTTCACGACTAATTCACAGATATTTTATGAGTAGTTATCTATACTCGTATCTGTAAATTAAATTAATATTAAATTTTATTCACAAACTTGTCGAAATAACCATAGTTTTATTAATTATGACTCTTAAATGACTGGTTCACAATATTCATGCCTTTTAATTTGTGTCATATGTCAAAATCATCTTTTCTTTTTTGCTTCGATTAATTTTAATAGGCTCATGAATATATATGTTTTAGGTACCTAAGTAATCTGTGGTGACTCTTCTATTCTTCAATGGGCCGAAGTAGGGGCTTAGACTTAATTAATTAATTTATGAATTTGTTTACTATTATTATATGTCAAAATGTCAAAGTGGGTTATATTGATACATAATATATGACATAATTCTCAATATATATAAAGTACATATAAAACGAGAACATGGTTGCAACTTGCAAGAGAAAGAAGATTACTATTTGGATTGTGATATATATATAGGATTGGATCAAATAGAAATTAATCAATTAGATTCATTATAATTTATTGATCAATATATAATGGATGATTTGCGTATAATATATAATGGATGATTTGTATATAAAATGTAAATTTATATTATCTCATAATTTTTTTAAATCATGCGGATTATGTTTGCAGATAATAATGTATCAATATTACGTAATGTCACATAAGTATATTGTCACTATAATTTTATTTATAATTTTTATTGTTTTTTATTAAATAAATATTAGGTTATAGTTATTAAACAATAGTCGAAAAATGAGAATTAATAATCTTTTATAAAATATTTATTATTTATCTACATGAATAAAAATAATATATTTGAAGATAATCACGCTAGAAAGATATTATATAGAAGAAATCAATCATTGAAAATAGCTCTATTAGATTTATTACGGTTATACTCTTTACAATATTCAATTATATATATATAATATACATATAATAGTAAAATAAAATCTAATCATAGATCAAAACAAATTAATAACTAAAATTGAATATATGTATATTTTTTATAATTTTATATTTATAAAAATTAGTATGAAAAATATAATAAATAAAATAATTTTTTAATACATAGTTAAAGATTAAATTTAAGCATCAATAAATTCAAATATAAAAATTTAATGATATTGTAGCAAAAATGTATCATCATTACTTTTATTTAGGTGGTGTTTGGCTAAGTTTATAAGCTCCTTAAAAGAGCTTATATATTGTTTAAGAGCTTATAAGTTCCTTAAGATTGTTTGGTAAATTAAGCTCTTTGAGAGCTTATAAGTTGTAAAAGCTCTTGGTGCTTATAAGCTCTTCAAAAAATAAGTATCCACCCCAACTTATTTTCCCAACTTATAAATTCTAGCAATAGTTTATAATCTCCAAGAGCTTATAAACTCTTTAAAATAAGTTTAGTCAAACCCCTTTTTAGTAATAAATCAAATGGTGAGTCTGATGAATACAACTTTCACATATAAAATCAAATATATTCTACAAATAATTTTTTATTTTATTTTTCCATTCAGTTAATCGGACCAACTTACTCGAGTTTTAGGCTAGCCCTATCGGGATCGGATTGTTTTAGGTCCAAACTTTTCTATCTAAATTGACATCCCTAATAGAGGTATTCTGGTTACGGTTCGCCAGTTCAAGGTTTCGAAAATTTGAAACGGAATCGAACCATTGTCACAACGATACACAGTTTCGAAAATTTAGAACCAAAACTGAGCTGATTCACAGTTTAAAACAAAACCATATATGACGGTTTCGGTTTCGATATCAAACTGTCATTTACGATTCTGAACCGTCCAAAAAAATAATCGTAATATATTTAAAAAATAAATTTAAATTATTTCATTACATACTAATGCATATCACCATTTAATTTGTGAGATTTTGAATAACCATTTATTTGTTAATTTTGAACTATATTGATTACAAAATATTGATCTATCATTTTAAATTCAAAGTTTAATTTTTATTTTATGTCATCATTAATTTATTTGTAAGTTTTAATGTATTCATATGAATTATAAAAGAATTGTTTTTATAATATAAGAAATAAACTTAATTAGGCACAAAAATTGAGGTTACGAACCGCCGATTCACGGTTCTATATTTTTGAAACTATAACAGAACCGTTCTCTATACAATTACGGTTTGAAATCGAACCATCAAGTATGACTACGGTTCTCGAAACCGCTGGTACAATCCGATTACAATTTGATTATGACAGGTACGGTTCCTTTGAACACCTCTAATCCCTACCCATGCCACAATGCACAAAATCTAACAAAAGTGACACTACAAAAAAAAAATTAATTTAACAAAATAATTTTTCATTACTAAAACAAGAAATTTCGTTACTAAAAATGTTAGTAACAGATTTGTAACATATTAATTCGTTATAATATCGATGGTTGCTAAAAAAAAATTTAAAACGAAATATATTTCGTTACTATATAATAACATAATTGTAACGGAATTTCCGTTTCTACAATGGTTTCTTTAATTTTAGTAATATAACTGTAACGAAAAATTATGTTACAAAATTTTAATAACGGATTATTCTGTTACTAATTACGTTACTAAAAATTGAACAACAATTTCATAACAATTACGTTGTTAATCTGTTAAAATTTAGAAACGGAAAATTTAGTCGTTACTATTCCGTTACTATAAAATGCATTTTTTGTAGTGTGAACATATCTGCATCCATAATTAATTTTGTTATTTATATCTAAATATTAAAAAATACTATTATTTATTTGAAAATATTAATATAACTATTTTTTAAATTAATATTATATTAAATTTAAATTAGAAGTCACGCAACAGATGTACACAATATAACATTTTATAATAATGTATTGGACATTTAATGTCTGCTAGGTTAACATACGCATAAAATATACTCCCTCCGTCCTATTAAACTTGACACAATTCTCTTATTTGGACATCCCACTAAGCTTGACATATTCCTAATATCGTAAAAATTATCTCTTTAAAAAGGTGTGTACCTACCACCTTTATCACTCTTACACTACTTTATACACTTTCCTTAATAACTGTGCCCAAAAATTTTGTGTCATGTTTATTGGTGGGAGAGAGGAACATTTTGTAAGCGTAAAGAAATCTATTTTTTTTTTATTTTTGTTTGTGCATGAAGTAATTATCCAATCCTATTCTTTCCTTTTTTAGTAAAACGAATTCAGTAATTAATATAATTTTCATTTATATGATCAACATTTTCCCATAAAATGAAGTGAATCCAAACGATATATAACTCAAGTAGAACCTCATCTCTATCCAGTACTGATAACTTCCCTTCTTCACTTTGTCCTTAACAGCCAAAGCTACTGAATAAAAGTGTGTTGATTTGGTTCTTTCCTTGTAAATTTGAAGCTCTGTCAGTGTGTGTTGTGAGTGAAAATAGTTGCAGAAGCAGATAAGGAGGAAGATGAAGGAGGAGAAGAAGAGTAAGAAATTAATGTTGATAAGCATAAAGGTAGTGGGAAGTGCAGGAGAAATACGATTAGTGGTGAAGGAAGATGATAGTGCTTCAAATGTAATAAAAGCAGCTCTCAAAGTGTATAATCGAGAGGGGAGGCTTCCTATTCTCACTTCCCACACTCACACCTTCACTCTCTACCATGCACACTCCCAATTTCAAGGTTCATTCATTCATTTCCTTCTTCCATCTCTACCATGCACTTTTCCATTTTTATTACCATGATTAATTAGTTAAGAAATTGAAACTCGAATCGAAATCGAAGCCGCCTCCAATGAATAGAATAGGGGTAAGGGTAAAGATAGCAAATTTATTCACTGACAGTATAGATATTGATGGTGCAGCACTTAATCCATGGGAAAACATAGGATCTCGAGGAGGGAGGAACTTCGTCTTAAACAATAAAGAGAAGAAGAAGAAGAAGGAGATGATTACTGATGTCAAGAGTACAGGACGACGATGGAGAGCTTGGCTCCATAACTCTTTAAGCCTTAAGATTAATCTATTTCACTACAACTTCAAATACAATTCCCATTTCATGTAAATAAATAAAAATAAAGCCACTGCACTGCACTGCACTGCACGGGGTACCATCTAGCTATTCCAAAATCCAAATGTTGTGGAGTATCATGTTATAGATCTACATGCGTTGTGTATATACCTAACATAATACGTTAAGCATGCATGTTTTCTTGGTTGATTAATTCTTTTTTGTTTAATTGCTGATAAAATATCAGATAGTTCAACTTTATGAAAAACTTGTGCACACACATGCACAAAATCCAAGAAAAACTTGGACATTTGAATTCCACACAAATTAGGGATATGCCGTGTGAGAATTTGTTCCTATAAGTTGAGGTCAAAAGGAGCTTCCTCAATTACTAAAAAAAGGTGAATTCATTCTTCGTTAAAAGAAGAGGTTGAAACACCCAAGGAATAATCTCAGTAATCTCCTATTGTTCTTGAAAGTTGTTACTTTCTCCTGAGTTTGTTGAAGTGAGTTGGTAGTTTGGATACTTTTTTTGAGTTGGTAGTTTGGATACTTTTTTTTTGCTTTCTTCCAGACAGGAATAGTAGCTTTGTGTGAAAGGATAATGCATGGTCAGGGGAAGGAGGGTACCTTGTTAAACTGAATTTATATTTAAGCGGCTCTAAAAGATTAATATTCATTTATCATCTTCCAAAATTTAACACAAGGCCTCAGTGTCATACACAAATTCACGTAAAATTTCATGTACATTCACAACACAATATGAAGGTAGCACTAATTCAATTAAACATCAAGCATCATCCCATTCAGTTGTGTGTAGCATTTCATTTATATCAACAAATAACACTTGCTCACCCATATAATCCAATAATTTAAAATAGGCATTAATTTTTGATAACAAGTATGAATTCCTCAATTTTTGTTTGGCAACAATACTTTTACCAGAAACTAACAAGAAATCATCTATCATAACAAACTCACTGCAAAACTGATGGTACTGGATTTTCATTTGCTGATGAGACGAGTATATGTTGGTAAGGATAACACTGCACCATCAGACTAATATCTAACAAACTGTCTTGTGTCATCTTCACCTTTCCTTCCATACGGGTTGCTCTTGCTGAATCCATGTCGACTTCCTTCAGCATTGCGTGATTTCTGTCTGAACTTAGAGGCGCTGCTATCTATGTTAATGTTTACTCTGGGAGGCGAACTAAAACAGAATGAAGCAGCCACAGCCTGCAAAGTACCATATTCCGCCAGTTGAGAAGAGGATACGAATACGAAATACACAAGTATTATAGGAGTTTTATATGTATTCCTTGTGATAACACATTAATAAAATTGTTTCGGTTATATTAAGTACCTGGAGATCAAGCCTGTGAACATTAAAGATGTCCTTCATAGAGTGTGAATTGTAAGCGAGAATGTAAGATCTGTAAGCATCTTTTGCCGACTTGTTTAGATAATGATTTTCAGAGATAATGCTTTCCTGTAACACAAGCATTATGCAAATTTTAATGGTTGGGTTAAAATAGAACAATGAGGTACTTCTCAAGAAGAAAGGATGAAACTAAAGCGCCGTAAAGATGAACATACCAACTTAGATCGAGCATTCACTATCTTCTTCTGATCATATTCGTACTCTTTGACCGGCACTTTTGCAGCCTGAAATTTGGATTCCATTAATTGCGTTATCAGAAAATATAAAAGAAAAATGACAATAAGCATAAGAAACAACTTTACAATGCATGCCATCTTGGTAACAGTCATAACACAAGCAACATCAACTATATTTAATGAACCAAAACAAAACTCTCTCTATATAATAAACCTAAAAGTGATCTTCAGCCATCAGAGTCCTCAAAAACATCCATGATTGACGATAAAGGACACAAAACCTCAGTTTAATCAACAGAAAGACTTCTGCTAGGCAGGGAAATGACTCCCTTTTTCACAGTTCGGAAAGGGAATGATCTCTATTTTAACTTTTTCCTTTCTTTTCTTCTTTTCTTTTTTTTTCTTCTCTTTTTGTTTGTTCTTTTGTATACTGTACTCATTTCAATGCTTCTCCTTTCCATACCCAATTTTGAAAAATGAGTTTTAATCAATTCGGAGATATCAAAAGAAAAAAGCGGGGAATGCACATTTTCTTGAAAAATTCTGAAATAACTATTTTACGCCTTTGAGCTCGCATAGAACCCATGAAACACCCTTGAAAATTAAATCTGCCTCCTTTATTTGAAACGGCCACAAAAGCTAGATTATCTCAAAGTGCATTGGAGAGAATATTTCTACCATGGCCAATTAGATTATGATATGATATTCTGCATAATCACATAGGATTGTACCTTGAGGTACCGAAGAAACTGCAACTCTTCTGGAATCAAGAAAAGCAAAGCATTCCCTTTCGCACCAGCCCCACGAGCTGTTCGGCCAACCCTATGAATATATTCCTGAAAGCATCGACAAAACCAAAGATGAGAAACAGTGGAATAGGAGACTAGAAACATTATAGATTTATAGAAAACATTTAGAGAGGAGGTGTTTTACATCACCTTGGGCTCATCAGGAGGGTCATACTGCACAATCCAATCCTAGAGAAAGTAGGGTAAAATAAAATGATAAGCACAAGCAATGTAAAATTTGGTCTTATATTCTCTAAATTTGTTAGATCCTTAAGGAAATAAGGAAAATATCGCCTAAAAAAATTACCACAGCAGGAATATCAAGGCCACGTGCAGCAACATCAGTACATAATAAGATGCCCTTCTCAGCTTTGCAGAAATCGAAAAAGGTAGATGTCCTTTTCTGCTGCTTTTGCTTACCATGGATATCTTGGCAATCAATCTGAATGTATCTAAGAAGCTCGGAATGGAACTTCACAGAATTGCAAGACGAGAAGAAAACCATAACTTTCTTAGACAGATTTTTCTTCAAGAATGAATAGAGAAGATTAAATCTCTCAGCACAAGGGACAACACAATATCCTTGCTGCAGTCCTTCATTGGTTACCTGCACCATCCAATTGTATGTGAGTTTGAATCTTTGACCTTAAAATAAACAAAAAAAATAGAGAGTGAACAACTTGTGTACCCTCTTCCTTCCATCATCCACATCAATATAGACGGGCTTTGTCTGAAATGATAATCGTGCAAGATCCTCAACCTGAAATGAGCAGTGTTTCCCTTTTGAGTTTGTCAAGGAGAAAAGTGATAACAAAAACCAAGACTTCTCAATCCCACAAATTAAAGATACCCTTTTTTTTTTAATTGATCTGAAATTTTAGCATGCATGAGACAGATAACCTCTAGTTCCAGAAAAACAATCGTGGCGTCAACATGATGGCAGCAGATGGGACATGCGGATAAGTAAATGTTATCTATTTATTTCTTTTGTTTGATTCTCAATCATTCTTAATTTATCCCTGAAACCAACAGCCTCAGAGGCTTTCTCCTAGGAAAGAATAGATTTTACCTTCTTTGTTTGTGTAGCCGAGAAAAGCGCCGTTTGCCTTTCCTGCACATAGTAGCACGTTAGAAAATTCAGCCATGAGTTACCATGAAATGTAAGTAACCACATTTTGCACTTCACAACAAGGCAATAATATGAGGACACCCTCAGATCCATATTCAGTATAGAAACAGAAAAGGATCCAAAATAAGTCAACTATAGATGTGCATTCATTGGTACAAAATAAAAACCAGATGTATATAGAACAGTTGCTCAGTAGAATATTTGGGTTGAAAGGAAAAAACTTAACTATGAAAAAAGTGAAAGAAAGTACTGAGATGAAGCAATTGCGGCGACATATAATTAACTTCAGCTTCGGCAATACGTACCTTGGGCAAAATTTTAATAATCTGTTTCATTTCTTCTTCAAAATTAGCTTCCAAAATCCTATCAGCTTCATCAATCACAAGACACTGCATAACCCAAACATTAACAAGAGTAAAGGATGAGTCCTGACGGAAAAAAATAGAATCAACATAGAAAAATAGTGTTAGGCAACTTTATCATCTACAATAAATAGGATGCAACACAGGAAAAGGCTGATACTGAGCATAAGGTATGTAATAAGTATGTCGTGGAAAACACTAAAGGGGTGGAAACACTTGTTGCGACAAGTGATCATTTCCATAATGGCAAATAAGAACAGGAGTCGGACTAGGGAATGCATGGGAACGTAGTGAGCAGACACATACCTTCAGGTTCTTATATATAAAGCCCTTTGTATTTTGGAGATGGTCAAGAAGTCGACCAGGGGTTGCTACTAAAAGATTTACACCTTTGGCAATACGTTCTGCTTCTCCTCTTCGTGCTGCACCCCCAATTACCAATCCCAGTGTCTGGGAATGATACTTCAGAAGGTCCTTGGCTACAGCATGTGTCTGCAGCATTTAATATAAGTCAAGTCTTACTATCTTATAAATGTGAACATTAAAATTAAAAGATCTTTCTTCAATAAAACGAAGTCAATAATTATTATAGTAGGTTACAAGTTGAAGGGAGGGGTCACAAAAGAGAAGGCTGGGCATGAAGAGTTGTGTATTAAGTAGCCAAAGAATAATCAAGTAGCAAGGAAATTCAGCAATAAGCTTATATACAAGGCTTGAGGACCTGACAAGATTTGGTTCGGGTGATTGTCAATTCATGACAGCACATGATGAGTCAAAAAATCTGAACTTCCAAGTGACCGATACTGAAGTATAGAAGAAACATAAACTTTGTAAAGGAAAACCCAAGCCCGGGTTTAGACAATTCCAGATACATGATGGCAAATATGTTATAAAGGATAGTTTCAGTAACACCGGGTTGAGTCAACTCAGCTATAGTGAAAAAATCATTTATTCTCCTCAACATAGCCAGATAACGATTGAATGGTATCTTTTCAAGCTTAGAAAATGATGTGTCAGTTTTCGCATCCAAGAATTTAGACCTAAAATTCAGAAGCTTCTTTTGATGCATTTTAGTAAAACAGTTCCAATGAGAGAATCTTAGGGCGAAAAAAAGTTAATCGAGTTCTGATCAAAATTTATGAGTGAACATGCCCAATATTAAGTGAAAATGAAAATGAAAATGAAAACGTTTACCTGTATGGCCAACTCCCTTGTTGGACAAATGACAATAACACCAGTCCCATTTCGAGGCGTAAAGCGTATGTTAAACATTAATTCAATTGCTGGAACCAAAAATGCAAGTGTTTTTCCAGAACCTGTCCTTGCAGCTCCAAGAACATCTTTGCCTTCCAAAAGTGGTGGAATTGCTCTAGCTTGTATCTACATTACCCACACCAAAAAAACAAATTATATTGTTTTCTGCTTATTGGATTTTTCTTTTATGGGTTGTTTAATAGGGTTCGAATCAAGCATCCCAAACAACAGAAGTAGTGCAATTTGACCAATCTGCAACTATAGTTTACCAAAAAATAGTTACTCTCTCTTGAAATCATTGAGCATTACACCATATTCTTCTTCTCCCACGCATCAAAAACGTTTATTACCTGAGTCATATACTGAAAGCCCATATCTTTGATGGCATCCATGGAGGGCTTTGACATCGGCATCGCTTCAAAAGCCTCGCTGCTCATAATCCCCGACGCGTTCACCTTGACCTCTCTCTTCAACCCAATCTCCTCTTCTTCTCCATCTCCTTCGCTCTTATCTTTTCCATCTGCTACCTCCAATTCCTTCTTCCTTTTCATCCTCTTCTTCTCTTTATTCTCCTCCTCCTCCTCCTTCACGGCTACCTCTTCTTCAAGATTGTCTTCCTCTTCTAGTTTCGGATCTTCAACTTCCAGCACCTCCTCCTCTTCATTCCGTCGGGGTTTTCGGGTTTTGCTTTTGTCTCTATTTCTCTTGCGCTTCTTTTTAGTGGAATCGAGGGCTCCAATTCCTGCGGATTCCATAAGGGCCATTTTGGCGGCGGCGGAGTCAGAGAAGTATGGAGGTGGAGGAAGAGGAGATGAGTAGCGGCAGTTTTGTAGGTTTTATTTGGGGTTTATGCAGATATATGGATACTTATGCAGGCTTTAGGGCTTCGCTTGGCTTGGCTTTGCTTTGCTGGACACTGTTTGGAATGCACTAGAAATCTATTTTTTTGTCATATATAATTTTCCTTTTCTTATTTTAATAATTTATCATTTGTTACACATTTAAATTAAATAATCGGTAATTCAAAATTCTATTTATACATCTCATTTTAAGTATACATTATTTTATATTTAAATATATTATGTATACATATTATTTAACTTATAATTTAAATCTATTAAATTTTTAGATTGGATACGAGGACTTTAGACCTATCTTAAAATTAGTTCAAACATACCTCTCACACATATCATATTTTGGGCGTCTTTGATAGTTTGGTTATGATAAAGCATGTCACATGCTAGTTGGGTTGGGCTTTAGTAACATGATTTTTATTTGGTAGCACTTATTTTGGATAGTAAGTTAGTTAGAATTATTATTTGGTAGAAAAGATTGCAAACACATTTAAAATCATTTAAACAAAAAAACAACAAACATTAGCAATGTATTTCCATTCCCTCCCACCTCTTTCATCATCAATCTCGTGAGAGAGTCCCGCCTCTTTTCATCTGATTGTTTCTTTGTGAAAATTTGTCTCAAAACACATATCATATCGAAGATTTAGGCAGAGTAAACTTGTACGTAGACTTGTTCAAGGAATGGCATCTCAAAGCTTGAGTATTGCTACAGAAGGTATTTTTCATTTTATGAATTATTTTGTTTATGTTTTGCCTCTAGATTTTAATCATCTTGTTAATATATTTTTTTTTCTATTTTACCTCTAGATTTTATAGAGGTTTACAGAATGTATTTTGCATCTTGAGAATTATATTGTTAATTTATTTTTTTGTTGTTTGACTCTAGATTTTAATCTAGATTGTTATAGTTTAAGAAGAAAGGCTCATGAAGAAACATTTTTTTGAGTAGAAAATCTGTAATGTATTTATGATTGTTTGGGAACTTTGAATTATTTGAATTTATGCGACAAAGGAATTCTTAGAAAAATCTGTAAGGTATTTATGTGTTGTTTTTTTAAAGGTATTTTTTTTTCTCATTTTTTAGTGTTGATTTGAAAGTAGTTTTCATCCTCTTAATTATGTTGTTATGTTGTGTTGATGCTTTGATCCTTCATTTTGATATTGATTTAAAAAAATGTTCAGAAGGGATATTGATATTGGAGTAGAGCAATTATATTTTCATATATGATTATTTGTACAGTTTGAATGTTTTACACGATGAGGAACAAAGCTTGTAATACTATGTAGGTAGTGGTGCTTCTAGTTGTATGGGGAGAAAAAACAAGCGCCTCAGACGTAGTTGGATACAGACGGAAGAAGAGCTACTCATTGCATCACTGAAGGAACTCATTACTCAAGGTTGGAAATCCGACAACAGGTTCCGGCCAGGTTACCTTGGTAAACTAGAACATGCAATGAAGAGCTCATTTCCTCAAACAGATTTGAAGGGGAACCCTCACATAAACTCAAAGCTATGTTCGTGGAAAAAAAGCTACTACTCTCTTAGCTCCATTCTGAAAAGAAGTGGTGTGGGTTTAACTCACGGGGAAATTACCAAATTGAGTGTGAGGACGAGGCTTGGGAGCAGATAGTGAAGGTATTACCATATAGTTGTTTATTTTGATAATTCACTTGTTTTTAGAATTATTTCTATATTAATAAATTTGTTTCTTTTTGTCTCATTTGCCTTACTTAGCTTGATCCAAATGCGCGTCTGATGTGATACAAGAGTTGGCCTTATCACGACTCTTAGCAAGTGATCTTTGGAAAGGATCGAGCAAACGGTGAGGCTACTAAAGACATACAAGATGCTGATCATGCTATGAGCAATGAAGATATGTATTCTACTGGTGGTAAGAGTGTTGATTTTGAGATCTTGTTGGATGAAATTCCAGAGAAAGGGGGTGAAGTGGACAGTGAACTTTTAATGTTGTTTTCCCTATAGTTGCACGAACTTTTAATGTTGTTTTCCCTACAAAATGTTGAATTCCTAAATACAGTCTCAGCTCTCATATTCATCTTCTTACATCAAATCAAATACAGTGGAACCTTCTCTTCAGTTTCTTTACCTTTTTCCTTCAATTTTTTAATCTTAGTAACACAAAGACAAAGTAGAATAGAAACACAAAGATAAAGTAACAAAGTAGAATGATAGAGAATGTAAATACAAAGATAAAGTAACAAAATAAAATTAAACACTAGAAAAGTAGAATAACATTACATATTAGATAACAATAGTGAATCATTATGAGCTAATGCTCATAAGATTACATAGTAGAATAAAAACACTAGTGAATGATAACTTGATCTTCCAGTGGCAAATTGATATTAAAAGTTTTTCTTGAACCATTCTCATGGGCTAGACGAACCACAAGAGCTTGAACCTGGTTTCAATGGGGACTTGGAGAAAATCCCTTTTGGCTTATGTTGGTGAAAATTAGGTGGCGGAAACCTTGGATCACGCTGATTACTCGATTCATGGGGCCGTTTAACAGCAACTGGTGTAGGTGAATTCACCTCCTCACTTCCCTCTATGGGCTCAGTAGAGTCACTTATGACTATCACTGTGTTTCCCGTCTCAACCTTGATGTCATCGTCCAAACCAAAAAGATAACATAACTTCTCAAACTCTGGCTCGGCCTCGTGATAATAAGCTTTGGCAAATGATTTTTGCTATTGGATGAAAGAATTATATTAACTTGAAAAATAGTACAAATTGCCAAGTTAATAGTCTAAAAGATATAATAGAATATTGAATACCTGGAAAATACTTTCCCATTCGTGATCTTGTGCATCGACGAAGCTATGTTCAATTATCCAGTGTGCTTTCGTGCATGTGACTAACCATTTGAAAGTGGCGTGCCTTTGCTTTAGCACGCGGACGCGATGCTCTAAATTTTCTCTAGTTATATCACAATTGTAACAGAAATATCACATAGAGTACCTGTTAGAGCATCATTCGGAATTGCAGCACCTTCCCATTTCATCATTTTCTTCCGCGAAACAAGGGTGTCGATAAGAAAAGTATCATTTTTATGAGACCAACCATTTTGGTAAAGATAATGTGCTTGTTGTGGAATTTTTAGATCTCCCATTTTAAGAGAATGAAGGGAGTAAAAGTTGAGATGTAGTGATTTTTTAGCTTTGTTCATCTCTCATTTATTTATGCTATTTTGAAGTGCTCGTGATTAGTACAAAGTTTGGCTCATAGCTTAATGAGTTGTCACATAACAATACCCATCAATAAGGTAAAAGCTGAATTTTGCTTTATAAAAGTAATGTAATACAATATAGATGGGCACATAGTTTGACCACAATTTTGTTTTGTGTTGCAGGAATAATGGATTTGACATAATAATTGATAGTTTGATATTTAATTCATAAACATACTAATATCTCTTAGTCATGAGTTGAATAATACATAAACATGTTCTCAACCATATTAACTACGAAACAATCTCAAAATATTACATAAATATCACATACTAGGAAGACATAACATTCATTTTCCTATTTTGCCAACAATCATGCCTAGCAAAAAGATAACTATTGCCATGAAGATGTGAGCGATGACCAATTCAACATCATTCCTAAAACGAGTGGGTTGAGCTGCCGATTGTTCTCCAACATGCTTGTTGACGCGAGAAGTAGAAGAATATGAAGCACTTCCAGCATCTACCTTCATGTATCTTTGAGTGCGAACAAACTCGAGGACGATACCAGCGGGATCATTCCTATGAAAATCATCACACCAAAACC
Organism: Leonotis leonurus; assembly: GCA_026898415.1. Lineage (NCBI taxonomy): Eukaryota > Viridiplantae > Streptophyta > Magnoliopsida > Lamiales > Lamiaceae > Leonotis > Leonotis leonurus. The sequence continues at coordinate 138,541 of JAPKLX010000111.1, read as the reverse complement.
ACGATTTATCATGATCTTTAAATTTCAGGCAGCTATAATAGTATTGGCCTGGATGCACTGCATCTTTTTTCGTACATTTTACAATCAAACCATCTCGCAAAATAGCAGCGGGGGGATATCTATCTCATTTGATTCCATGTTCCTACAAATAACATAACAAAACAAAGTCCAGATTTAGCAAATATTAAAGTTAACCAAATATGATAATCATCGAAATACTAAAGTAAATAAACACAATATTTAAAATTAAGTTCCAACAAGCATTTAGCACATTATAAACAACACTAAAACATTCATCCATACAAATAAAGTACTTCAAACACATTATCCAAAAATTAAAAGTTACAAGTAGGTACATCTAAAAAGGACTATTCTTGGTGATATGCATCCCACATAAATTGAGCAATTTCATCCCTTTTTTGACTCCATTCGGTACTTGGTTCCACTGTGTCAACATATTCGGTTGGGTCCTCACACTCATCATCCACCATACGATTGGGTCTTCTCTCATACAACTCTTCACCAGGATCAATTGACATTTCACCTCAGATAAAATTATGTAACATAAAGCATGCCATGATTATTCGATTCCATGTTCTTATCGGATAATACGAAGGACTCCTTAGTATAGCCCATCGCATCTTCAAAATTCCAAAGGCACGCTCTATCACATTGCGGGCATTTGTATGCCGCATATTAAAAATCTCAACTGGAGATTGAGGGTTCACGGTACCAGGTCCTCATTCCTTGAGGTGGTAACGGACACCTTTGTATGGTGTCAAGAAACCTTCAGTATTCGCATATCCATTTGTCGCACAAGAAATATTTGCCTACAAAGTTGAAATATGGAAGAAAGCCCTTAGCATGTAGAACTGATTAGATATTCTACTTGTTTAAATGAACTAAATAAAAAAATTGAGTTTAAGAGATGCTAAAACTTTAAAGTAAAACTATTTAAGTACCACATGGAACTTTCAATCCATTAGTGCGGTTTACAGCATCACGAAGGACCCTCCCGTCGGCAGCCGAGCCCTCCCACCCTGGTAAAACGTATGTAAACCTCAACATTTGGTCACACGCAGCTAGCGTGTTTGTACATATTTGACCTTTTCGAGTTCGATACCTTGGCTTATCACTATTAGGCACTTGGACTTGGATGTAAGTCCCGTCCAATGCATCTAGACAACCCTTCAAAAAAATCAAACATTATAATTCAATTAATCAAAGAGGAAATGTGTACTTTGTAGAGTGATTTAAATGGAAAAAAAAATTAGCCTTGATTATACCTTAAACCATTTCCACCTCGTATCCAAACAATCATCTTCAATAGGAATGGATTTCACCAAAAATATACTATGGATCTTCATAATAGCTCTTAACACTTTGTGCACATACATAGATATGGTGTGTCCTAACCAAAGGAAGTCGAAAGCCACGGTGCTATTCTTTTTGTGATGTGCGAGGACTCCCACAAAGATAGCAACTTGCTCTTCGAGGCTTACATATCTACCGTCTTCCAATCCTCCAAGTTGTCTTAACAATGAGCATAGTCTGCTGAACGCATTTCGATCCATTCGCAGATTGCTAATGCAATCCATATCACTCAACTTAACAAGTCTATTAATATATTTCACTTGATCGGGGATCTTTATTATCATACAATATGATTTTTTATATTCACGTCCTTCTCTTTTTCTCTTCCTATTTTTAACTAAGACAATCAATGCAAGTATCATTTGCAGTTTATATGCACTCATTATTTGATCATGCATTACAAGAATTAGATAAGTTCTATCACCAGTAGGATGCATCTTCTATTCCGATTATTTCATCGCTAATTTGTCGCTATTTTCGTTATTTTTTAAATAATTTATTTGTTTTTTCATAACTGAACCTTTTATCAAACATACATTTCTACAAATTCCAATCATCTAGTAACAATATGATATATTCGATAAATTATTAACAATACGATATGTCTCTAACAAGCTACAATCATATCCAAAATCATATGATATTTAATAATTAACAACTCATTCAAATATTAATATGTTCGATAAAATAAAGCAGACGTAGTTATATGATCATATAAAATAATTATATTCAAAGCATAATTTTGAATTATAATAATTATTATCTTATTATAATTAGTTATATAATTATTTAGATTGATATGCTAATCTTAAAAAATAATTTAGTAGATCATGTCATTATAGCATAATTATTTAGTTATGTAATAAAAAATATGGTATAATTTATAATTATTATTTAAAATAATAATTATAAGTTATTGTTCAATCTTTTTATAATTATCAATAAAACCACATATTTGAAAATTTGTTAATAATATTTACTATTAATTATAATTCATAATTTATGAATATACAATTTTGTTATAATTCAAATTGAATATACATTTAAATAGAATATTATAAATAATAGCGATATACACATAGACAACGGTATATGGTGGTATACTTCGGTATATAGAAATATTATATCTTTACATTATCGAAAAGTTTGGTACGGTATAATACCTTATCAAAAATTTCGGTGTACATTATATTCATTATTTTACTATATTTTTTGGTAAGATAAGTATAGTATAACATTTTTTTCAATAATTTTTTACAATTCTAATCTCGTCAAATAATGTAATACCTGAAAGTTAGAAATATAAACAATGAAATGCTACTTATAACACAATACTGCTAAATTTAATATGTTATTGAGTAACTCTTACAACTTTTTCTTGACTATTTCATTAGTACTGAAGACAGTACATTAATATTAATAAATTTTAATTGAACTAAAATATATGTTAATTGGTTATTAATTAAACCTGGCTATAATTGATATATCCTAACTATTTATTATCTATTCTAAACACCCATGATTTTAGTATAAATTCCCGTGTTAATTAATGGCATAAGGTGGTTAATTAGTGGTGTCAATCGGTTCGATATCGATTTAACATGTACCAGAAAAAATAATTTTTTAGAAACCGACACCGGACTTACTAGTTTTATCGGTTAATCGGGTACATATCAATTCGGTATCAGTTAATCGGTAAAACCAATTAAGAAACCAGTACTGAACTCACTAGTTTTAAATCTTATTAATTTCTTTTTTATTTCAAAAATATTAATGTAAAGTTTAAACTAACAATAATTCGATATGAATACAATTAAATTTAATCTGTAAATATTTTAACATATAAAATATTTTTTAATAAATATAAAATTTTATAAATCGGTTCCCCATCCAGTATCGGTTCAGTACTAGTTACCCGGGTACCGTTATTTTTCAAAATTTAAGAATCAACAACTGATATTTTTATGATAAAAATTGGTAGTCAATAACAATTTCTTGATTCGGTATTGGTTCTTCCCGAAACCGGTTATCGTTCGACACTCCTATGACTAACAATATTTGTTATATATTTAAATTAATAATGAAAAATTGATTGTGATCCTATTTGAGATATGGTGTCACAAGAGTATTCAAGAAATTGTGTCACAAGAGTTATGAATAAATCGATTGCAATTAAAATCATAAATCGATTGCAATTAAAATCAAAATTTAAAGTATTCAAGAAAATCTTAAATGATGCACTCACTTTCAATATCATCAACATCTTAAAAGAGATAAGGGTTCAACAAGCAAACAAGATTTAATGTTTAATTGAAATATTTAAAATAATACAAATATTAATATAATAATAAAAAATTAAATAGACGGGCCCACGAGCCGGATCTTAACTGAATTTGGATCTCGAAATATGAACTCCAAATCCGATATCAGAAAAAATTTAAAAAATCTAATCCAATCCGCTTCGTCGGGTCCAAAATTTAAAAGACCAAAATCCTAAAAATGAATATGGATTGACGGATCTAAACCAGGTCCATGATACACTACCATCCATAAAACAAATTTACCCCCGAGTCTCATGGATTTGTTCCTAAAAACATATCCTCTTCTGTATAGTTTTTTTCTTTCTATTTTTCTTTATTTTACTATCCAAATCTTAAATTTAGTCATCCTTTTTCAAATACTTATATAGCAAATACCAAAAGAAAAGGCAAATACCAAACTATTCAGTAAAATAAAGGGCAGGCATTTTTTATTCAGTATTCTTTGTATTACTTTTCTAAAAGAAAAATTCATTGAAAATCATATCCTTGTCGTAATATAATTTTGTGCTTTTGTTTCCCAATGTATAATTAGCTACGTGATTCCACATTTTAAATTGTTCATTCATCATTAAGAGGGGATACATAGAGTGATATGAATACTAGGTTAGTTGCAATGGAGTTATAGAGAATGAAATTGCAAATAGTGGAGGAGAGGAATATGCAATAGTGGCTAACAAGAAAACAATTGTAAGAAGGGGTTTGTTTCAGCCTATCAGCAGTAGTGGGGGTCATCGCCCATCGGCCTTGATAAGCATGCATACCACCAGTGTGGTCGTATTACTACAAGTAAGCTTCATGGAGTTTTGGCAACTGCTAAGTTTGAAAAGAATACGTAAACACGATACAGATACAAGCACTCTTCTTCCTTCTCTAATCACAAAAAAGAACTAATACAGAACAGAACTCCAAGAATCTACCAACACGTACTAAAGTAGAGAAATATCTCCTTTCTAAATTAATATACAACTTTCATGATGCAGATATGGGGTACTTGGGTACTTCCTAGAACTTTCTGTCAAAACATACTTCCAAATAAGAGGCATTTGTCACGCATATATCAATATAAGTATACCTCGAATAACAATATTTTATCATAAAACACTGAAAACAATCTAGTAATCAACAAAATTCATCATGCACCAAAGATCCGTACCTCTTGCATCCGAGGAGGCCAATGACATGTACTAGGTTCACGACAAAAATTGACAAAGAAAGGCACCGGAAAAAGTTCAGCAACAAAAAAGCCATAATTTTGAAGACAATGCCTGCTAGCAAACCACATGGATCTAATCTAAATTACAAGGCCAGACCCCGTTTTGCACTACAAAAGCTTTGTTTTACAAGAGATTCATGACTCATAGCACCACTACGAGTTCCATAAGAGAAACACTAACATCGGATCATCCATCAACAAAGTTCTCATTTCCACATTACATAGAATAAGATATAAAGTTGGGTAATACAGTGCGAGTCCTAACAGTTTACCTAATATTAAGGTACGAACTGCAGTTTGACATAGAGTTCACATCTATGTTCATGCCAACCAAGGCATATTAGGCCTTTGCTTTTCCAGCTTGAAGAGTCTGGATTCTTTGTTGTAGCTTCGCAATCTGCAAAATCATATTTAAGCAATCAATTGAAGAGAGTTATGGCTAAAATTACATTAAACAATGAACTAAAAATAGAAAACAGAAGTAATGCTACGGACTCTCTAGTTTAACAAAAAATGGAATTGTCTATTGAACAAAATTGATGTCAGAAATGGATTAAGGTCTTTCAAAGAGGTAACTTTTGCTTCAAGAACACTAACAAAAGCACAAATAATACTCAACATAATGGAACTTATAGGGTAGACAAATAGATTAGCACTCTCAAACCATATATACAGTAGCATTGAAATCTGCTAGTACAGCGATTTATCAAGCACTTAAAAATATCACGTAAAACTGTTTTTTAAAGGGTACCCTGTAGTCATACAAGCATTCTAGCTGTATAAGTGTTTTTGGTTACTCCATCTGTCCACGATTTTTTTTTACAATTTTGCCATTTTGGTCAATCCATGCATTTGTTACCCTATTTATTTTTCCCTTTTTTTTGTTAGTGGACTCCATCCTCTACTTTATACTCACAACTCAATTAAATAAAGTAAATCAAGTAGAATCCAAACTCCATTCAATACACAATACACCATAAGTCAAACTATTTTCTTAAGACCCATGCCGGGTTAAATTGGGTAGAAAAATGGCGGACGGAGGGAGTATTTAGTACATGGAAATATAGAGTTCCAAATTTGTAATACAAAAATAAGCTTGAGTTACAAAAACAAACTCTAAGCAGCAAAAGATATTTCTTAGTGAAATCCTGAGGAAAGGCCAATTATTTGCCAATGAAATGAACATCAAATTGTAATGAGAATGGTTTTATATAATTATACACGAAACACCAAATTCACCGGAAAAGGACAAAAGGAACAGTGACAAACCGATTCTTGCTTGCTATTTAGCTTTTCTTGTAAATCTTGAAGTGTAGCATCTAAGCGCTTCCTGATGCAAAAAACATATATGTATAAATATGAAGGACATAGCAATAATAATCAAATTGAACTCCTGCAAATCCACATTAACACAATAGGACTATATAGAGTACCATACCAACAATAACAACCAAAATGTTAAATAATATTAAGTTACAGATTATTAATAAGATCTTGATTACGAATAACATCTTACGCCAATGCATCAGTTTCCAGATAATTAAAACTTCTAAATATAGTAGTAGTTAATTTTCCAATAAAATGATTGCTTGCAACCTCTCCAAAAATATTATCAAAATAAGATAATGTGCACTTCTGATAGTCCTCATGTGACAGAATTAAAACAACAATGTAAACTTTTATTCAAACTAAAATTAAAATTTTGAAGAATGCTTATACTACTCGAATCTTTCAGAATGTTGCACACGTTTAAAACTCTGCTTCTTCAGACTGCAGTCATCCCCTAATTCGGTTCTACCACCTTGATTTACATGAATCACAAAGTTTTTAGGATAAAACTAGATATTAACAGAGAGAGTAAAATGGATTTCATTCCTAGTAACACCAATTGCTAGCGTATGTATCAAATTTACAATAACACCAAATAACCAATCATAGGAAGTTGATCAAATGATTTTGGCAAGACTTATTCTACAAACAAACACCAGGAAACAGAAAGGAGCATACAATTCGGCAGAGATGTATTCTATCCGCTTCCGGACATTGGCATTAGCCTCAGCCAAATCCTGCTTCACTAGCACCGGACCAATCAATTTGTATACATTCGTATCCTCATTCAACAAATCTAGTTCCTTCAAAAAAAATAATCCGACGCAAAATTATAAACTCAATGATACACAGTAAAACTGCAAGTCATTCTCGGAAGAGGAAAACGAACAACCTTTAGTACGAGCTCGTTTTCGCCGAGCTGAATGGTGTACTTCTTTTTTACTTGTTGGTTCTTCTGAATATCTGTTCATTTGTCATTGTATACGATTAGCAATGGAGAATCATATAAGTTATAACCCTTCTAACGGACTAGGGTTCAACATAAAACCAAGGGCACTGGAGAGGATTTGGGATAAAATACCTTTCTCGATTTTCCTGAAGTCGTTAGCTTTGTTCTCTAGATCGCGCGTTAGCTCCTTGATAGCGGCCATGACTCTGATTACTTCAATTTTTGAAGCGACGGCGCTGCAAATCTGATCTCGATGAGTTAAAACTTAAAAGTGCAATGCAGTAGCTCAAACAAATTACGACTAGTATGAAATAAATAAATTATTAGGTGGGCCATCACCATTTCTATTGGGCCCATTAATGTGTGCTTATTCGGTATTGAAAATAGGTTAAGTGGTAGCCCAACAACAACACGCATTATGAAATTTTATAAGTAAGAGCAATTATTTATTTTCTGGGAAAGTACTTAAATTAACGCCTAAATTCAGGGTTTATGAGTCCAATTAGCTCTTCTAATCGGTTCGGTTCTAAAGTTCTAAAGTTTCGGGTACCAAATCAAAAATTATTAACCCTCCTCCCATTTATTGATTTGGTTCCGCGGTTCAATTCTGATTTATACAGGTTGGGACCCAAAAAAACTGGTTACTGCGTAGAAGAGATGGTTAGCATCGGGGGAGCCGCGAGGAGCTGATTGCCCACGGCGGGGCTGCTGTCCATCTGTCGCGTAGTTGAGCGAGGCGCCGGCGGAGTAGCGAGAGAGATAGAGCGAGAGGGAGTCGATGATGGGAGGAAATGGTGTTGTGGGTGTTTGCATGATGGAATGGCCGAGAGAGAGGGAGAGAGAGAGATTGAGAGAGAAAGCAAGTGAATTAAAAGAGTACACAGAGCAAGAAGAATTAGAAATGGAGAAAAACAGGGGGTTACATGGAGAGGAACTGAGCCGCAGAAACGGCAGCCGGGTGACGGTCACCGTCGAGTGAGAAGGCGTCGACAGGAAGAGGTCGTTGTTGAGTGCAGAAAACGGGAGAGAGCGAACAGAGATGAGGGAGAGATGGGAAGAGAAAAAGAGAGAGAGAGTATGTCGAGAGAGTGCCGAGGGAGGGAGAGAGAGAGTTGAGTTATGTGTGTTGTATGTGTTGAGAGAGGAAAGGTCTGGGGAGAGATCGATGGGAGAGAAGGAGAGGAAAGGGTGAACAGCTGAAATGAAAAGGGTAAGGATAGGGGTCCTTGTGGGTGTGTTAGATGGCCCTTGTATTGGGCCGAACTCTGGGCTGGGTCAACAAAAATATGTGGGCCAAATTTAAATTAAGAGATGAGAATGGACTGTAATTAATTAGGTGACGTTTACTTTACGCTTGTGTTCTCTTTGAGAGATAAATTTATCCCTTATTCATCATTCTTATCTAAATTATAAATCTATCATTTTCTTATTTATCTCATTCTAAGGAGGGATTAGGGATGTCAATGGGTAGTGTTTGGTGTGTTTTTGTTGTGTTTTTACATGACTTTTCGAGTCTCGTTTCATAGTTTTAGGTTTATTCTATGTATATTTTGGTTCGTATTTACACCCGATTTTCGTAATTGCATGTAGGTTGTTTGGTTGTATTGTATGTGTTGTATGGGTGACGCCGTGGTGCAGCAAAGAGGGGGAAAGAGGTGGCCGGTGGCATAGAGAGGCGGCAGGTGGGGGCTGGTGGCGACGAGCCATCGGCTTAGAGAGAGGGAGAGAGGAATTGATTGTTATAAATTAGAATGGAGAAGAAATTAAAAATTAGGGTGAGTTTGGAACCGTAAGATCCGTGGACATTTATCCGACCTGTACCAATATAATATTTAACTTATGGTTCTGGTCCGGTCCGGTCCGGATCTACTATATAATGGTGGATTTCGGATTAAGAACCATAATCTATTTGTCGGTTGCGATCCGAGTTTTATCCACTCATTGACATCTCTAGGAGAGATAATATTATCTATCCAAATTTGGAGTGATAATATTATCATTTCTTAGAGTTAGATGAAGAAGAAAAACAATGAGAAATTTATAATTTAGATAGGAGGGATGAATAAAAAAAGAAGAAATTTAAAGAGTAATTATGTTCTTATCCCACATTTTCAAGTGATAAAATTATCATCCAAAGAAAACATATCCTAAATGATAAGTTAGATTGATAAAATATGTATTTCATTATTCGAATGATATGATAGTTAAATTAGTTCAAAATTGAGTAATTCATCATTTATACATCAAAGTAAACACTAGATTAACTTGAATTATTTTTATTAATCAATCATATCATATAAAATAAACACCACCTTAAAGAATTGAGATATATAATTAATTGATGGATTATGTTAAGTATAAACTATATAATTCTAATTTCTATATAATAGAAGAGTATTAATTAAGATTAATACTAACCTATATAATTTAATTAAATATTATGATCTGAGAATTTAAATATTTCAAATAGGATATCTATTTTTTATTATCATTATACATTAATTAATTTACTTGGATAAATAAATTAGGATTTAATAAATCATGGCTTTTTTTAGAATCATACGAAAATCTTTTCTTAAAAAGATAGATTAAAGTATTCAATAGACGAGTTAAGATTAGAGGGTAATACTCGAAATAATAAGAATAATACTTCCTTTCAAATTAGAAAATAGTATATATACTCAATTCGAGTATCTCACTTTATCATTCAATTAAAGGTTAAATACGGGTGTAAGAGTCCGAGGTTAAGAAGATGATCAAGTCAGGTAGTCTTTTTAACCCACATATCAAGTCTTAGCTTTCTGTAAACAAAATATGCATGTGATATCAATTTTACGTTATTTCTTTTCAAAAAGGTTTGAATTGAAAATGTTTTAAAGTATTGTCTTGCCATAAAATATTTTAGATTTTGTATGATACATATATGCTCAGTTAAGTTAAAGGAATTGAATTCGAGTCTTAGTGGGATAACTATCCTATTTAGGCTAGTGTGCATAGTGTAACCGTGAATCGACGAAGGAGTTGGCCGGTCAAGGTGTTCGTGGAAGGTGGTCATCTTCTCGATACAAAGAATAAGAAGTTACAGATATGGTAGATTACTCAAAGAACTTAGATTACAATCGAACTTTAGGTTTCACAAAAATGATTTAGTGAACATAGGTTCTTTAAAGACAAAATCCTTATGTTTCACTTGAAATGACATGACAACTAAGTATGTACGAGCGAGTTTTCGTCATTTTTTTGTACTCAGCCCTGCATATATTTCTAAATGTGCAAGTTGAGCTATGATGAAAGAGGGGTGCTTTGCAGAATGTTTGTCGGTCTCGTTGTTTAGTCTGAACTCTTAAGGATTTTACATGTCTTCGTGCATGTACATCTTTATTAGATCCTATTGTCTTTCCATTGCAGTTATGTAATAGTTGTGTAATGAAATTATGACTCAATTTCATTTCTAAATTTATCGGTGATGTAGGACGAATTCTAGTGATTTTCCTAAGTTATTGAGACTTTATTCCACTTCATATATGTTCCATTGATCTCATTCTATTCACTCTTCTTAAATCTCTTCCTCCAGTCACGATTTTTCTGACTTTGTTACCTTAGTGAAATGCATTCATGACAGCGCGAAGCCATGAGACATTGATTGCCTGTACGGCCTGCGCTGCGCCGTGTGGGGGCTTGGGTTGTACCTGCGTCGCGTGTGGTTGTGCGATGTAGTGCATCGGGTGGTTGGGTTGGGGGCGGTGGTGAGCAATGGAGGCGCTGGTTGCTAGTGTGGCGTGCACTGCGTCACGTAGGGGCTTGAGTTATGCATCGAGTCGCGGTATTAGAGTATATGGAGTATATCAGACGAATATTTGCTCTCATATTCTATTATAATTTTGGTATTCATTTCATAGTACATATGGTATATATTCTAGAGTAGAATTTCAAGTAATAAGACAGAGAACATTGTCCATTTTCATTACTCTGGAACGCCATTTATCATGGCATCAGAGCAGGACAAGATCCTGAAATATTGAAGCTTCCGCATATTTTTTCTTCTTAACTTTCTGAAACACATTCAATGACAAAAGATGGTGACAATAGTAAAATTGGAACCATCATTGATGTGATGTCTCCCTATTATATTGGCTCGTCTGATAATCCGAGTCAAATATTTGTTACCGATCTTCTTAGCGATGGAAACTATGGAGATTGGTCTGAAGAGATGAGTAATTATCTTTATGCAAAAAATAAGTATGGTTTCATCGACGGATCTATCTCCATACCCAAGGAGGATTCGTCTGATTTTCCCTTTTGGAAGCGTTGTAATGCTATGGTCAAAGGATGGTTAACAGAGGCCATGGACAAGGATATCCGCAATAGTGTTAAACACACGAAAGCGACACGCAAGATATGAGAAAATCTTAAAGAAAGACTCGAAAAAGAAAGTGCTCCGAAGGCGTACGAATTGAAGAGAAATCTCACTGTCACTCACCAAGACAAGATGTCAGTCTCACATATTACACAAAATTAAAGGGGATCTGGGACGAGATTGATTCAGTTTCAACAATCCCAAAATGCACGTGTGGGAGTGCACCTGCGACGTATCTAAACAAGTAGTAGAAAAGGCAGAGAAAGAGCGAATTTATGAGGTCCTCATGGGTCTAGATGATTTTTTTAGTACAATTAAGACTCAGACCATAGTACGAAGCCCACACCAGGTCTTGGAGCAGCATATCACTTAGTGGCGGAGGATGAACGACAACGAATGATATCAGTCTCTCAAAGACCAGTTGTTGATGGTGCTAGGTTTCAAGTACAAAGACAAGGGAACCAAGAGCGTTGAGATATCTGTCGAGACAACAAAAGTCCTCCACAATGTGGCCACTCTGGGAAATTTTGGCATACCATTGAGAACTGCTATGAAATCATTGGATCCAGAATTGAAGAAAGGAAATAAAGGAGGGAAATTGAAGGATAAAGAGAAGCAACCGATGCATAGAGTGGCACACGTTGATGCAAATTCTACGAGTGAATCAAGTTCGTTATCAGCATTATAGCCAAGCAGATGACGCAATTGAGAAGCCTTCTCAACAGTAGTGTCGATGCCACAAATGCTTCTTCAGCCCCTTCAATAAACATGGCTGGTAAGATCAGTTTCAACACACCATGGGTAATAGATTTCGAAGCTACGAAACATATTACACATGAAGAGGATAACATTAAATCTCTTACCAACAGAACACTGAAGTACCAGTTAAATACCTAATGGAGATAGAGTACCTGTTCGGTGTGTTGGCAATGTTGATCTTCCTAATGGCTTGAAAATTGAGCGTGTATTGCATGTACCTGACTTTCAGTGCAACTTGCTCTCAGTTAGTAGGCTTACCAAGGATCTAAATTGTGTTTTAACTTTCTTCCCTGATCACTGTACTTTGCAGGACATAGCTTTGAGGAACTTGATTGGAGTGGGTAGAGAGCGTGATGGTCTATATATATTGGAACCTGATGTTGATAGTCGAAAGGTTTTTTCTGTGGATGTTGACCCCGAAATATGGCATAGAAGACTGAGACACGCCTCTAGAGTGAAACTTCAGAGTATTTGTTCTACGACTATGAATAATTTTTGCGAGTCTTGCATTAGAGCAAAGCAGATTAGAACTCATTTCCCTTCAAGTTCAATTAAGTCTACTTCTTGTTTTGATTTAATACATTGTGATATTTGGGGTGGATATAGAATTGCTTCATTTATTGGAGCTTATTATTTTCTCACTAATGTCGATGATTATAGTCGTGGAGTTTGGGTTTATTTGATGAAGTTTAAGTCTGAAGCATACAAATACCTTCAATTATTTTGCAATATGGTGAAAACCCAATTTGGAAAAAGGGTGAAACGAATAAGAACTGATAATGGTGGTGAGTTTCAGTCTCATGAAATGATGAAGTATTACATGGAGTCTAGTATAGTTGTTGAAACTTCTTGTGTTCATACACCACAACAAAATGGGGTAGTGGAACGTAGGCATAAATATATTCTGGAAATTGTTCGGGCATTGCGTTTTCAAGCTGCGTTACCTATTATGTTTTGGAGAGAATGTGTGTTAACTGCTGTTTATATCATAAATAGGCTTCTTTCTAAGGTTCTTCAAAATCGTACCCCGTATGAGATTTTATTAAATAAAAAACCAAGTTATGAAAACTTGAAGGTATTTGGTTGTCTGGTTTATGCCAAGGATACAAGAAAATGGATGGATAAGTTTGATGAAATGGGTAGGTCATGCATTTTTGTGGGATATCCATACGGGCAGAAAGGTTACAAGGTATATGCCACAAAGAGTAAAAAAAATGTATACTTCACGAGATGTGAAATTCTTTGAAAATATTTTTCCTTACGCATCTCATGTTGATGAGATCCGAGACAAGAGGAACAAAGCATGGGACACTGTAAATGAGTGTGAAGAACCATGTAGTGACGTATATAAAAGAGAGGATGCGAGATGTGAAGTGAGCGAAGGTAGTGTCACTGATAAAGTCGATGACGTCGAAGGAAATGGACATGTTGGAACTGAAAATACACTACGAAGTGGTAGAGAGAGATGACAATCATCTCATTTTCAAGAATATGAGGTAGACTTGCCAAGATCTATAGACCACACGCAACCCACATCAAACTCAGGATCCTCGACGGCACACCCTCTTGTAAATTATGTTTCATATAATAAATTCTCCAATGCTCACAAATATTTTCTGACCGCCATCACTAAGCATGATGAGCCAAAGTTCTTCTCACAAGCTATCAAGATACCTGAATGGCAAGATGCAATGAAAAATGAGATTGAAGCATTAGAGGCAAATGGTACATGGGAGTTGCAACATTTACCTCCGGGGAAGCGTGCAATTGATTCCAAGTGGGTATATAAAGTGAAGTACAAACCTACATGAGAGGTTGAGCGTTACAAGGCTTGGTTCGTCGCTAAAGGCTTTACCCAAATTGAGGGAATTAACTTTCGCGAGACCTTCGCCCCAATTGCCAAACTTGTTACTGTTCGTAGCTTGTTAGTCGTTGCAGTCAAGAGAAACTGGATGATACATAAATTGGATGTAAATAATGCATTCTTTCACGGTGATTTAATTGAAGATGTTTACATGAAAATCCCGCAAGGATTCGCTAAAAATGGAGAAACATGAGTTTGTAAATTGCGTAAGTCTATCTACAGTTTGTGACAAGCATCAAGAAATTGGTATCACAAATTTACTCAGGCTATCATTGAAGTAGGATTTCAACAGTCTCGTGCAGATTACTCACGTTTTATTTTCAAACCGGGTCTCGTTTATGTTGCTGCACTTATATATGTGGATGATGTTGTCTTTGCTGGAAATGATGGGAACAAAATTCAAGAGGTTAAGGCGTATCTTGATAGGAAGTTTAGCATAAAAGATTTAGGCATCTTGAAGTATTTCTTGGGTATTGAAGTTGCGCGATTAGCTGACGGGATTATACTAAGTCAACGAAAATATATCATTGATATATTAAAAGATTGTGGCATGGAGGGTTGTCGTCCTAGCTTATTCCCAATGGAGCAGAACACTCGCTATGATCTTCATGAGAGTGGATCTACTATAGATGCACTGCAGTATCATCGTCTGATTGGTGGATTGTTGTATCTCACCATCACCAGGCCGTACATTCAATATGCTACAAATGTATTAAGTCAGTTTATATATATCTTCACTATGAGAGTCGCACATGAATGCAGCTTTGCGTGTCATGCGCTATCTCAAAGGAACGCTTGGTCAATGCATTTTTCTACCAGTAGTTGGAGAGTTGTCTCTTGAAGCATATTGTGATTCAGATTGGGGAGGATGTCCGATTTTATTTTGTTAGGGGGAGCTCCTGTTTCTTGGTGAACCAAAAAGCAAACAATAATCTCTCGATCATCTGCCAAAGCAGAATACCGTGCAATGACAACAACAATTAGTGAGATTTTTTGGCTTCGCTGGTTATTGATCGATTTGGAGGCTCGACAAATGAAGTCCACACTCTTTTATTGTGACAATCAAGTTGCAAGACACATTGCCAATAATCCCGTTTTTCACGAGAGAACAAAACATGTTGAGATGGATTGTTACTTCGTTCATGAACGTGTTGATTCTAAAGATATCGAGCCACGAAAGATTTCAACTTCCGAGCAAATTGCAGATATTTTCACTAAAGCACTTGGGTCAGATCAGTTTCGGCGGTTACTCGACAAGTTGGGGATTTGTAATCTTCATCTTCCAACTTGAGGGGGAGTATTAGAGTATATGGAGTATATCAGACAAATATTTGCTCTCATATTCTATTATAATTTTGGTATTCATTTCGTAGTATATATGGTATATATTCTAAAGTAGAATTTCAATCTTTGATTGATAAATCTGGTAGGATTTCTCTTTTATATATTTTGCTGCTGTCATTCTTTCAAGTAATAAGACATAGAACATTGTCCATTTTCTTTACTCTAGAACGCCATTTATCAGGATTGATGCATCGTGTATGTTTGTGCGTGCGTTGGGTGTTGGGTTGGGGGGCAATGGCGGTGGTGCCATGGCAGTGTGTGTGAGATTTGATTCATGGTGTCTTTTGTTCGATGGTGGCTAGAGTGGTGGGTATATAATTAAGTTTTTAAATTATTGTAATAAATTAAAATTTGCATTTGTCTCTTAATATTTGATTCTATCCGGAACCGATTGGATATAATCGATACTTGAAATTATAACGGGGAAGAGAACTAGTTTTGGTACCTAAACCGTAAAAATCGATTTTCTATTCCAAAAAAACTGATGGTTCTAATTTGATTCCGATTAAAATTGAGAATCGATACCGATTTTCTCACTCTTATAAAGTTTCAGTATGTCCATATCGAAAGTGACAAATTATTTATTTGTTATTATTTAAGTAATCACATTGTGTTTTAATTATAAATTCAAAACAAAAAATGATAATTAATAATTTTTTATTAAAAATGTCACGACCGCCCTTCGCTAAGGATAGCGAAGTCGGGGAAAACGTG
>JAPKLX010000111.1:3698-122307 GCA_026898415.1 Leonotis leonurus | reverse complement strand
ATCATCTAATACGGGATAGTTCTTAATGAAAATTTTGGGCTACTACAAAAAATCACTAAAAAATTAATATAATCATATCTAATAGGGTTTGCTGTTTTAGTTTTATCTTTTTCTATTATTTGTTTTATCTTTTTGTTGTAAGTATTATTCTAAATTTGTACTCATACATGATAAGTTTATCATTTCAAAATAAGAATTAAAAATATTATGATTATTTAAATCTTTTATTTATCCAAAAATACACAATCTAATTTTATTATAATTAATTGCTAATAAAATTAGCAATATTAAATGGATTTGGAAAAAGATTTCACCAGTACTCAAATTTGAATAGCTCATTTAACAAGACTAGAATAGTTGCACTTTTGGTGGTGGGCACAACTTAACATGTCCACGATTGATATGCTAATGTTAAATCACCATGTAAATCATCATAGTTTTTATTTTTTATGATTTTATATTAAATAATATTGAATTATATTATAATCAATAAATTATAATCGCAAAGTAAAATTTAATAAAAAAATTATTAAAAATTTGGTATTTATTTACAATACATATTATATTGTTCGCTGATATATAAATTCAGTTCCCCGCGACCAAACGAGCATTTTCGTTAATAAAGACAATGACATACAAGAGTCCACGAGTAGAGGGCTGTCAATTTTTGACACAACACGATAACCCGACACAAACACGCACGAAATTAATGGGTTAGTGTCAAGTCTTATCGGGTTCAGGTCATTATCAGGTTGATCCTATAAGAAGACGACATTATTAGTTTGGGTTCGGGTCGGGTTCAAATTACTTGATAACAACAATTATAATATATTAATAATTTAGATTTTTAAGAAAATGTAATTTTTAAAATATTTTTTCAAAATAATTTTGATTTTTCTTTAAATATATAAATAATTATATTTTATAAATTCAAAATTTATGCATTATCATTATTTTTATTTTTATTTTATAAATTTTATGTCGTTTTTGCATATAAATTTAAAATTTTATCGTGTCGATAACGGGTCGTGTCATTATCGTGTCATGTCTACACGAAAATTATCGTGTTCGTATGGGGTTCGTGTCGTGTTCGAATTTGAGCTTAACAGGTCGGTTTCATGTTCGGGTTGAACATAACCTTAACAGGTCGGATTCGAATTTGACCTTAACGTGTCGGGTTGTTATCCGGTTGACCCGATAACAACTCGACCCACACAATTTCACAGCTTTATAAAAAACATTAATCAAATAATAATTTTTTTCGAAATCCAAAAAGATAAAATGTATGCAATAAGTTGTTATGCTATTAATACTTTTATCCATATGCTACTTTTATTTCAAATGAAAATTACCAACCATTAGAAATAATGAGATAATATTACACATAAAACCCACCGAACTTGACTTCAAGTTTATGAACGGTTTACATATAATACTATGAAATAAAAGGTTCTTATGCCAGCACAAAATAATTTATAAGTAACAAAATTCTAAACATTTTTAAATAGATTAAGATCATTTGATGTCTAAAATATAAATTGGATCGATTTATATGTATATTGAAATTATATGAACGATAGAATATTATTTTAGATCTAACAAATTTGATGAATTATTCAATTTTTTTTATATATTAAACTAGTGCTAGTTCAAATCAAACTAGTGAGTACTAATTAATGAATGTTTATTTGAAAACGAAAAAAAAATTTAAAATCATTTGAGACAATCTCACAATTTCAATAAAATGGTACTTCATCTATCTTAATATTAATACATTTGATTAAATAAGTGTTTTATTATTTTTTTCATCATTAAATAATGAAACAAAAGCTGAGTACTAATCATTAACTGAGCCACGCTGGGGGATTATTTATTAGGGCCAAGTTCTTTTTGTTTGCTCTATTCATATTACTTCATCAATCCCATTAAACTTAACACACTTTCTTTATTGAGACGGTCCATTAAAAATGATAAATTTTAAAAATAGTAAAAATTATTAAAAAGGTGTGGACTTACCAACTTTATCACTGTTACACCACTTTATACATTTTTCTTAATAATCGTGCCCAAAAAAAGATATCATACTTAGTGAAACAGAGAGAGTATGTTTTATAATTTGATTATTCTTTATATATATTATATACCTTTTTAATATAAAATTATCCTCATTTCTCTTTTCTTTCCTTTTTTTTTTATCATAATTAAAATTGATGAACTATAAATTGCTTCTTGTTAGTCTAGTTACATTTGATACATTTTGTGGGATTAAGGATCAACACAACAAAATAAATAGGGTATATATTGTTTATAATATAGTGTATAAATGTAATATCATAAATATGAGATAACAAACTTGATTGCAATAGTATCATCCACAAATCTTCTCCAATAAGAAAGAACAACGTCATTATGTTCCTCAAAGGTTGTTAGAGAATATTCATATGGTAGGTGATTATTTTGTGCATGTGTTAGACACATGCCTAACACGATCAGACATGCAATCACATGCTTCGCGTGTTCGGCAAACCTTACTCCAGACCCATAAAAGATAAATTGGCTTTTTTTTGGGGCAGAACAAGATATTTCAAAGATCGTTAGTAAACATGATTTTAGTCGCCTCTTCTTGAAAAACCTCACAGAGATTATCCTAATGACTAAACTAACGAATGGTCTGCTTATGATAGAAGCATAGCTGATATTATGTCATGAATGATTTTAATATTATATTATTATAGACGATGTCATTGCTTATAATATGAATATTTGGCCATAATGAAAATGAATTTGATTATGAGTTATTACTTGTATTTCAATAATTAAAGCTTTCATTGACTTTGATTACATTTGTGGAATCAATTGTATGAATTATTTTTAGATTTTACATATTTTGATGGATGCAAATTCTAACATTTTTAGGGGAATACACCAAATACAAACTTTTCAGTTTACTTAACTAATTACTTAGAGAGTTTAAACTTTTTGAACGAAGATTGCTTAACTTTAACAAACCAGATCGATCTTGATCTGTCCAAATAGATACTCTCTTGTGAATAACACTTAGCAGATATCAATAGTGATCTTGATCTCTAACAGAGCATTGTGTGCGAAATATGGTGGACTTAGTCTGTGCTCTTGTTTAGAAAACCTTTGCAAAACTTAACCGAATATTTAGCAGGTTGATTAAGAAATGCAGTTTGAATGATTGTGCTGTTTAGCAGATAAACAACTGAAACTTAAAATGCTGAAAGTAAATAAAACAGTTATTTTTACGTGGTTCGGGAAACCCCCTACGTCCACGGTCCAATCCAAACTGGATTAGATATCCACTACTAGGATACTCTCTTCTTTATACTCGCTGAGAACGAACCACAAGTTTCAAGCACAATCTGGTTGAAACTTATGCACGAATAAGGGTCGTGTCCCTTTAGAACTTACAGAAAACTACTGCAACTGGATCTCTTCAAGTCAATCCACTAGAAAACTACTAGCAAGTGAAGTTATCCTTCCTTCTCCTCGATAAGACAGACTTGAATGGAGTTGGTGTGACTTCGATCACGAACGGCTTAGAACACGATCTGGTGTGTAGAAATCTTCTTAAGTGAATGCTTCGTTGAGTGAGTTGATTTTTGAGCAGAGTAACAACTTGTTGATCGTAGATGATAGTATCCGTATTCTTCCAATCTTGGTTCCAAGCTTTTATAGGTGTAGAATTTAAAATTCTAACCGTTAGGCTTGATTAGTTTGATTTGAAAGTGCTTACCAATCAAGAGATATGAATCCCTGATTTATCTCTTCTTGCCTTTGGAAAGTTTTGACCGAATCTTCAATAAATATGGAAAGTAGATCGTTGATAGATGCTTCTTTCCTTCTTCGCGTGTTGATTGATACTCTTTTCAAATTTGATCTCTAATAGATATCCTTTCCATCTTCGTGAGATCTATTGATGTGGCAAGTAGTCTTGGATTCATCTAAATGCATCTGGACATAATGTTAGATGACTAAAGTTGATCTGGTACCATCTGGCTCACTTTAGATAACGATCTGGTCAGAACAGATTGATGACGATCTGGTCGAACTATCGATCTGTTCCACAAAGAAATGCTTCAAAGCATGGAAGAAAAAACTTTGTGAGTAATCTTGATTTAATTAGATCGAGTGCCCATGTGTCAGATCATCTGCTTGCTTAATCTGCTGTTGATCTGGTCCACGAACAAGTAAAAAAAAAGACAGAATAACTTCTATAAGATTTTAATCCTTACATTTTAAGTTATTCTCTAAGATCATGTTCTCTATCAAATTCACTTTATACATTAGTGATCTGGTACAATTTAGAACAAATTAAAACTTAGCAAACAGAATAAAATCTAAGTGTGTTTCGAAAGAACATCATCAAAACTAAAATATTGTGGGGTTCCCAACATGATGATATGTTAAAAATTTCAATATTAAACGCGATGAGTTGCAACAATACTATGATATGATTTTTTTTCAAACTTTATTATTTATCTACGTGAAATGTCAATTGTTATATCAGTCACAAACACATTAAATTGTGTTCGACACAGGTAAGGGAGCAATTTTAATGTATCTTTTTAGGTAATTACATAATAAAATTTTCAAGATTAAATATGTTTAATTTGAAACAAAACTATGTTGAGTGACTCACTTGAAAATGTTTTAGATTAGCACTAAAAACAAGGATTCTTTTACAAAACATCCAATTATAATAAAACTTTATTTATTATACCCACTTTTATAAAACTTATCATTCTATACCCATTTTGACGCAATAAGTCAATTATACCTTTAAACATATATTTTTTAAAATTAATAAACAAAAATCATATTTTCTTAAACCCATATTGTCACTTTCCATCTTTCTATTTTCCCTTACCATTGCTAACCTCCATAACTGATTTTTTTTTTCAAAGTGGTTGACTAAAATTATTTCGAGTCGCTTGCAGTCTTAACGAGATCGTCTAGCAATGATAAGTCAACCCAAGTCGTATTCTCAAGGAAGACTTAGCAGGGCAATTTAATTCTTTGTTCATTAATGAAAGCAAGTAAAATGATTTTTGAAGGTTTTAAAACTATACAAGGACTATCAATAACAAAAACATGTAACTCTAAAATAACGAAAGCAATGAAAAACCGAATTATCTAACTACAAAAACGAGATGCGAATTTAAAAGAATGCAAGTAACTTGAAAATCGAAATCAAAAGGAATGCGGAAAGTACTTTGGAAACCGAAAACGAAATAAGAACCCGAAAGCATAAAAAAATAAACGAACTTGATAATAAACAAACATGAACAATAAATGGAAAACAAACTTGATTAATAACTAGCACGGTCTGGAATCCACAATGAAAAACTAAAGAGGAACTACGAACTAGTATGTTTCGATCGGCTATCCTTCGAGTACGAATTCTAAAACTAGAAACGACTAATTAGAAATCAAAAGTCTCGACCCTAGAACAATAGGTCGAAGGTGCTCAAAATATAGATGCAAACATCTAGAAATGGATGATAAAAGTCTCTAAAAACCCCTGACCCTGGCTCGGCTGTGGCTCAGCCTTGGCACGTACCACCTAGTCAGCGGCCGCTTAGGGCTACGCGGCCGCTGACTAGTGCTCTCGGCACTAGTTTTCACTCTTTCGTCATTTCTCGTCTCTTTTCCAACTTTAACACTCATTTAGGCTTGTGACCCTGAAACATAAAATGACCCGTAAATCGAGCCAAAACATCATGCAAAGAGGAAAAATAACACGAATAAAGACACAGAAAATATGAGTTTAGACGATCAAAAAGAGGCTAAACACAAAGCTCTATAACTTCTGCCACTTTTCTTCTGTTACATGCACTTAAAACCGTTCATATCTTGATTTTTTTTTCCAACAATGACTAAATCATCAACAGTCACACTAGCTCATCTCAACCCATTGTCGCCGAAGCTCGATCGTGACTACTATAATTTTTGGAAGGCTCAAGTCGCCACCACCATACGTGCCTTCAGCCTGGATGAGATATTCATCAATTGCAATCCACTACAAACTCCACAACACCTACGGATGAGGACCAAATTTGGCTGTGCGAGAATCAATACCTCTTTAGTTGGCTCCTTGCCTCGAATTCTCATTTTGCTCTTGTCAGTGTATACACACAATTGGAAAATAATTTAATATATAAATAGTAAACAATTGATACAGTTTATGCACGGTCAGTTGCATAGTTTTAATTTTAGGTACACGGTTACACAATAATGTTGAATATGAAGATGATATAATGCACGATTGCATATGCATATGGTGGATACATTTGATTTATTTTTAAATAACCACAATTGAATTCACATATGTGTACATGCTCATGGGCATGAATGTGTTCTTAGGTACACGGTCGTAGGCACAACTTGTGGCAAAGTTGCACAAATGATACACAACTGAATGCAATTTTATATTTTTTTTATTGTACTATTTACATGATTGATTGTTTACTTACATGTACTCCATCCGTCCCGTCCTAAGTGTTACATTTTTCTTTTTGGGCTGTCCCAACATAAGTGTTATATTTCCTTTTTAAAACAACTTTATTACTCACACAACTTTAAATTATATATATTTCTTCATCATTTATACTAGTTTTCAACTATCATTAAATCCCGTGCCCAAAAGCAAACGTAACACTTAGCTTGGGACGAAGGGAGTATATAATTTCGAATAATTGTAGCCCAATTTTGCATGATTGAAACCTAAACTTCAGAAGTATAGATAACGTATAAATTTGTATTGCTCTCCTTCCATATTGAAGGATATCAGTACGTGTTTGATAAGATTTGTATGTCAAGATATTGTAGACACTTTGAAGAGTAAGAATTTATGTCATTTTATTAAGATCGACTTACATCACGTGTTGATCAACACGACTCCAAAAATCTTGATGTTGAGTACTTACTTCATTATAGAGCTCGAGTAGCACGAATGGTGTTTTCTTTGGCTTGTACCATATGATGTAAAATTACTTAGTGTTTTTCAAGTGAGATATTATCAACTTATAAAATATGTTGTGGATTATTGATGTTTTTGTCTCATTGATATTAAAAATCTTGATTCTACATGTTAATTTCATTAATTTATCAATAATTTATGTCTTATATTTATTAATAATATATATCAATGCTAATAATTAAATTATATTTATCTACTGTGTTGATTATGTGAAGATTTTAGCACATTTTATATTATACATGTCTACATATGACTATAAATATCAATCTCGTTATACTTGTGATACGTCAAATAACAATCATAAGTCGTTTATTCTTAAAATGACTGATTAAAAATATTTTATGAATAATATTGATTTTTTCAAAACAATATATAATGTATATACATATTTAATAACATATATTTAAATCAAATTAAAAATTATTCTATATAAATACACGACTATGGTACACGAAAAATACTTAACCGTATACCCTAAAACATTTTGACCAAGTACTTAACAATACCACTGTGTACCCTAGAACACCTAATCATGTAGTTATTGTATCGAGGAAATTTTTTGATTCTTGATGTCCGTTTCACTAATTTATCAATAATTTATGTCTTATATGTGTTAATAATAAATACCAATGCTAATAATTAAATGATTTTACTATTGTGTTGATTATGTAAATGTTTTAGTACGATTTATATTATACATGTACACAAGTGAATATAACATATCAATCTCGTTATACTAATGACGCATCACACAATTATAAGTCGTAAATATTTAAAATGACTAATTAAAAATCTTTTATGAATAAAATCACCATATTTATTCATCTAAAATTGCATCAGACATTTTCTAATGTCATAATCTGAATCACGACAAATGTTACAGCTCTTCTTAGTTGGCGAACCCATGCACTGAATTCATGAGATAGTGAATTAAATATCTCTTTCCGCCACTCATCATCTTCATCATAGTCTTATGTCTAAGTCATCATCTGAGGACTATAAAATCTTCAAACGACTCAGATTCATCCACATGCAGTATAATCTGATATAAATTAGTCTCATTTGATGCTCATTTTTATTGTCAGTGTAATGTGCATATGGTGAAATGCATTTCTGAATCACATACACAATCGGATCATCCTTTTTTTCCACGAGTAATCAAAGCGAATATGTATCATTCTTCAAAGAAACCTTTTATTTTATGATTATCACTCATCTTTGTGAGGTAAAACAACAAATTGTTGGAATCTTTGTCATTATTCACATGCTCACAAATATATTATTAGATTTTCACGTCCAATGGCATGCATAAAAGTATCTCATCTCCATCTACGTAATTTAATTGATCTCATGATCTACTGTGACGTATCACGATACGCTTCCAAGACATCTTCCACCACCATCGGAAAAAATAAAAAAAAATAAATATCATTTGCAAATGGTATATCAATAACCCAATCGTGTAACTCAAATCGTACACGAATAAACCAGTGTTTTAAATATTGAACCAGACCGACCGGTTTAACCACGAACCGATCAAGCAACCGATCCGATTATCTTATTTTGGGGTCATTCAAATGACCCAATGTGAATCGGTCAAAATCAGCTAGAACCGGTGAACCGAAAACCCAGTTTATTAATTTTTTTAATTTTTTTTTGGAAAAAATGTTAGAAGTAAGAATTGAAATCTTAACCTCATCTACGATATACTCCCTCCATCCCAATAAGCTTGACACACTTTCCTTATTGAGACGTCCCACTAAGAATGACACATTTCATAAATAGTAAAAGTAATCTATTCAAAAAGGTGTGGACCATACCACCTTTATCACTCTTACACACTACTTTATACACTCTCCTTAATAACCATGCCAAAAAAAAGTTTCATGCTTAGTGGGATGGAGGGAGTACGAACTTTGTAACCATCTGAGCTAAATAAGACATTTATTCATTAAAATTTAATTATTAAACTGATAGGGAATAATATTAGCGTCACGTGTATAAGAATATAAGTGTCTCGCTGTGAAAGAATATAATCTTTTAGGGATGAGTTACATTATGAAGTTTCCAAAAGTAGAGAAGGATCTGATAATCTGAGAATATGGGAACCTTTCTGGTTTGGCTGGTATCCAGAGGACAGGGTCTGAGTATCTTTCACCGTTGCATAAAGTCATCCCTGGGATCTACTTCGAGGGGTCTGGTTCTAAGGATCTGGTAAGAATGATAGTCACGCTTAAAATACTACCCGACATATGTCAACTTCGTGTTTGATGTTCAACCTAGAGCGTGTCCCTAAGTTCTCGCAATTGGACGAGATCGATAGTACAGAGTAAGTTGACCCTAGTCGAATCACGTGGAAAGCTAAACATGGCTATTAATCATAAGTACTTATACGATTGATAGTCGATGATTAACTAGCTAATAAATGATTAAACGAAATAAGAGAACAACAAATTGAAGTCTAGGATTTGGATACTCTTAACTCATAAATTAATACCACTTCTATCATGCATTCACACTCGATTGATATTTCCTGAGGAAGCTTTGTTATTCACTCTCGTATTTATAAGCTAAGCAGTGACTTTCACTTTCGTGTCCAATTCACACCCCAGGAAATAACTCGATCTAACATGAATCCTTATTCACACGTTTTTGATTAGAGAATAAGTGTTGATTAACCACAAGTTAAGTGTTAGAGCAATTCATCAATCTACCCTTGCACCTAGAAGAATCTAATGTTAATCAAGCATCAAATTTCATCAACTACAAGTTAATCAACAATGACATCAATTAAGAGATTAAAGCATCCAATCCTAGTAAGAATCTAACCAAGCATTAGAAAAGAGATAGAATCAAAATAAGAATCCATAGAAGGCAAACTTACTAGATTAAACGCAAGAATCTAAAGTTGGAATCCACTTCAATCCGTTGGAAATTGACAATCTAACTAAGAAAAACAATAAAGTATTGTTTTCCTTTTAAAAACCCGTCAAGAAACCACCAACTTTGCGTGCCTAGCAACCGCTGCGTAACCAGCGGTTGCTGACCTCCTCTCTCTGACCACGTCGCTTCTACAGGCCCAGCGGTCGCTGGTCCTCTGCATCCAGCGAGCGCTTGGGTTCCATTGCCCGTTGGCCCCCATGCTCACTTCGTTTGTGCTATTTTTCCTATCGTGCTCTCTTCGACTCGCACCACCTCGTTCGTCTTTGCATCCTCGGCATATTTGGCACCTATTCAGCTTCAGTCCATCCTTTGTCTCACCATCCTACACCCAACACGAAAATAAAAGAAATCGGCGTAACATGAGCTAAAAAGAAACGAAAATCAAAGTAACGTCTAGACATAAAGAAACATAGACTAAACACAAGTAAAAGACAAGATAAACAACTCCCCCACACTTAATCATTTGCTTGTCCTCAAGAAAAATCCAATCACAATCCATCAATTCAAATCAACAATTAACACGCAAGCCCAACCTCCATGCATACCTTCAATATAAGATTTAAACTAGATTCGATTCTCAATTGTATTCGGTCATTCAATCAAGACGTAATGTTGCCAGTTACTAAGTTCATTAACACACACACAATCACGATGTACACACATCTCACATCTCCCTATCATTCATGTTGGGAACCCCACGAAATTGTTTAAGTTTTGATGATGTTACTCGAAACAATACTTAGTTATTTTATTTCAGAAAACCATGTAGTCAATGTCATCTTTTAAGGAACAACTTAACTATAAAAGAAGCAGATCATATGGTTCACTATCTGTATTATTCTTACAAAGCTTTCCTGGACATATTGACTACTAAGATTACAAGTATTCATTGAGTTGTACAGATAGTTAGTTCTAAGTTTGGAACAGATCGATTTAGTAAACTAACGATCTGTCTCACAATCTAACAACTCGCTGTCTACCTATATTTGTCTTGGTTTTTGATTTCATTATCTCTAGAATTTTTTACAGATCACAATTGTAAAAGAAGTTTGAAGTTTCAAACTTACTTATAACGATCTGTCTTTCTGGACTTAGCTCAGAAACAACTACAATGTAAAAGGAACAGATGGATAAGTTAACTATCTGTCCTTATAATCATGCTGTGACTAGGATAGAAGAATTCTACTTCGAGACTTCAAGAGGAGGAACAACTGGAGTTAATATATATCCAGCAGCTCGTTGTCCAATAACAACAGATCATTGTATAAAAAATGATCTATCCCTCATTTCTCCTCAAACATCAAGATGTCTTCAACATGAAGTTATAAATGTTAATTGGGAACCAAACTAATTAACTTGTAGAAGAACAACTCAACTCACAGCGATCTGCTATACCAAAAGCAAACGAGCTGGTCCACACAATAACTATGGTGGACTGCCGACATACTTAAATTTGTCATAAGTCAACCACTCACTGTATTTTCACATCAACAACATATTTTTAAGAATGAAGTACGAGAATATCAAATTAGCAGTACGGTGAATCATTCCTAGTATGACAATGCACTGAGAAATCGCGTGAAAGGTGGAACAAGACGCTCTTAAGGCAGCGCGTGTATCAACAATACTGCCATGTATTTAATGCAGCCATTAATGCAAAGAAGAAGGACTCTTCTCTCTCTAACGGATAGTTCCAGCCATGGACCTATATATACTACCTTCACTTCCAGAATAGGGTACGAGAATTCAAGCATTCAAATCGCCATTACTCTGCTTAAAAATCTTCAAGCTCTCAACGTTCAAAAACACTTCAACACCATCTTAGAATTCTCTAGAGTGTTTTACAGTTTTTGAAGGTTTATTTTCTGGAAAACAATTTACAAAATCTCAAAGTTAGGATCTAGTTTTGATCCAGTTGTAACCCTAGATTGTAGTTTTCAATCTTAGGGAGAAGAAGTATAATCACAAGAAGTTATCTAGTTTTGATAATTCTTGTGGCTCGTACTCATCAAGTAAGAAGAAAGGAGAAATTTTAGTGGATTTACAATCTAGTATTTGATCGAGCCGTGGATGTAGGGAAAGTTTATCCCAAACCACGTTATCTACTTGCGTTCTTTATTTCTTGTTTACTTCTTCATACTCTTGCATCTAAACTGTTGTATTAAGACTTACGAGTAAGAAAACGGTTTTCTCATTAAAAAGAGCATTAACCACCAAATTCCGCACACAACACTAATCGAGTTTAACTTGTAATAGTTATTCTAGATTATTGTTTATCTACACATAAGGTCATATTTGAGTAAGATTAAGTCTTCTTAATATGAAGTGTTATCTTACTACTTTAAGCTATCTTATCTATTAAGTGTGCTTAAACCTTATTTCTTAATCTTAAAAATGAGAAAACTCTAAAAGTTTGATTTGGTGTTTTCCCCCCCCCCCCCCCCTCCTACACCAATCTAGCTCTTTCGGGACCAACAAGTGGAAGGTCATCACAGATGGACCCATCAAAATTATGAATAAAGGAAGTGCTGAAATCAAAGATGGAACCGGACCTACTCCTTCTTTGATCATAGTTGAAAAGGAGAAGACTATTGATGAATATACTGCTGAAGAAAGAAAAAAAGCTGGACTTGATGACTATGCCAAAGAACTATCAAGCACAGTTAGAGGCATATACTTGGCCAAAATTAGACACCTCAAAACGGCCAAAGAAATGTGGGACGTGCTAAAGAAAATTAGTCTTGGATCGGACATAATCCAGGAAAACAAGCTGTCTATCGCTTGTAACAAATTTAAAGAGTTTAAGATGAAGTCTGGAGAGACAATAGCTCAAATGAAGAACAGGTTCACTGAAGTTCTCATTGAGATTGCCATGATTGACAAGAACAAGTATTCTCAACGGGAGAAAAACTTGAAAGTTATGTGAGCTCTACCTGCAAGCTGGGAAATCTACTCAGCCATGCATCCCATGATGCCAGAGTTCAATTCTCTAACCACTGATTCTTTATTTGATCTACTAACTGGAAATGAGTATGAGATCATCCGTATTTGTTGGTCCTGAAAGAGCAAGATTGGTGTATGGGGAATACACCAATCTTAAACTTTTTCCGATTTTCTTGTTTTAAGATTAAGTATAAGGTTTAAGTACACTTAATAGATAAGATAGCTTAGAGTAGTAAAATAAAACTTCTTGTCAGGAAGATTCAATCTTACTCAAATAACACCTTATGCGTGGAAAAACAATAATCAAGAACAACAAATGCAAATTAAACTTGATTAAAGTTGTGTGCGGAATTTGGTGGTTAATGCTCTTTTTAATGTGAAAAATGTTTTCTTACTTGTAGATATTATCAAACCAGTTTTGAATGCAAGAGTATGAAGAAGATGATAAAGAAGTAAATAAGAATTAAAGAACGCAAGTAGTTAACGTGGTTCGGGATAAACTTTCCCTATGTCCACGGCTCGATCAAATCTAGATCGAAAATCCACTAACTTTCTCCTTTCTTTTTACTCGTTGAGTACGAGCCATAAGAATTATCAAACCTAGATAATTTTTTGTGATTACAAATCTTCTTCCTAAGATTGAAAACTACAATCTAGGATTACAACTGGATCAAATCTAGATCCTAACTTTGGGTTTTGTAAAAATAGATTTCCAGAAAGTAAACCTTCAACAACAGTAAACACTACAAAGAATTCTTAGATGGATGGAAGTGTTTTTGAACGTTGTGAACTTGAAGATTTTAGCAGAGTAATGACAGTATAATAGCTTGAATTCTCGTCATTCTTTCTGGAGGTGAAGGTGGTATATATATAGGACCATTGCAGGAACTATCCGTTGGAGAGGAAGAAGTCCTTACTCTCCGCATTAATGGCTGCATTAAATGCATGGCAGTGTTGTTGATATACGCGCTGCCAAATGAGAGTCTTGTTCCACCTTTGACGCGATTTCCCAGTGTATTGCCATACTGAGAATGATTCACCGTACTGCAAATTGATATTCTCGTACTTCATTCCTTAAAATATGCTGTTGATGTGACAATACACCAAGTGGTTGACTTGTGACAAATTTAGGTATGTCGGCAGTCCACCATAGGTACAGTGAGGAGCAACTTGTTCTTGATAGAATAACAGGTGTTGTTCCTCCATAAGTTAATTGGTTTGGTTTCCAATTAACACATGACTTTATGTAGAACACTTCATATTTGGAGGTAGAGGAATGAAATTAATGAGCAGGTCGTTTTTGATAAAAACGACCTGTTGCTTATCTCGTCAGCGAGCTGCTAGAAATCTTAATTATAGCTTATCATCCTCTTGTAATGTCTTCCAAGTATAAAAGTATTCTATCATAATTACAACTTGATAATAAGGACAGATAGTTAACTTATCTAGTTGTTCCTTTTACATGGTATCTGTTTCTAAAGTCTATAAAATACAGATCGTTTATAAGTAAGTTTGAAACTTCAAACCACTTTTACATATTTGATCTGTAAAAAATAAATTCTAGATATCAAAAACCAGAACAAGTAATACTGATCGTCAAATGAAAAACGATCTACTTCTTTTAAAGACTTTCCTTAAAAGATAACAGTGACTACCTGGTTTTTTGAGATCATAAAAAAAATGTCTAAGTGTTGTTTCGATAAACATTATCAAAACACAAATAAATTCGTGGGGTTCCCAAAATTATTCATGGTTCATCTAACCCCTCTTCTAGTAAACCATCTTCCGCAGGAAACAAAGATAAAGAAACAACTTTCAAAGTTAAGGCAAAAGACAAGGAAGCTACAAAACAAACACCAACTGTTGTTGTCAAGTAATCATCGAGCTCAGATGATGAGAATTATCCAACAAAAAATTATTTTGATGAGTATTCCCTCATGGCGAAAAGATTCCAAAGAATGGAAGTAAGAGCCAACAAATAGAAACGACTCTACAAAGAGAACAACAACATAAGCTTCAAATGGAAAAATTGATCTAGTGATCGACCTGATCGTAAGAATGAGGTAAAATCGACCTCATATGTTAAAGTTGACCTCTCCGAATATTCTTGTTTTAAGTGTGGCAGAAAGGGACACTTCAAGACTGACTGTCCCGATATATCAAAAGCGGAGAGATATGAGCTTCGTGCCAAAAGAGACAAAAAGCTCAAAGAACAAAGAAAAGTTATTCTAGCTGAATAACAATCATCACCAAGCCACCTGTCAGACAGCTCATCCGAAAATGATGAAGCATTTATAGCTAATGAAGTTGAAGATGAATGAGACGAGTGTCTCATGGGCAATGACAACGGACTCGACAATAAAGAGGTAAATTGTCAAGATTCTATTTCTTCTAATCCACCTATATATGATTCTGGTGATGAAAAAGAAGAAGATGAAGGCGACCTGTCGATCGAAGATTTTACCAAACTCATGGAGGATCACGCAAGATTGAACAAGATGTTCAAACATGTAATAAAAGAGAATGGAAGAATGGAAACCACCATTCAAGAAATGAAGGACATTAGAAGCGCGTTCAATAACCAAGAAAATGCACTGTTAAAACAACTCAAAAATAGGAGTGAAGAAAATTACACCTTGAATGCCAAAATATCGGATCTAATCGACTGGGAAGCCTCTGCTCAACGCAAGATTGATGATTTGAGCACCATGATCAACCACTCAATGCACAAGAAGGAAGATTGAATTCAACTGATCTACGACATGCAAAGAAGGGCTGCAGATCGCACTAGACTTGGATTTGATAGAATTGACAAAGGTCCACCAACGGGCAAGTTTGTCAATGAAAAAGGGAAAGACAAAATAGTTGATCTCACCAACAACAACTTGAGACAACCTCAAGCTATTTTGATCAAGCAGCAAACAAACCATCAAAAAGAAATCCATCGTCAACAAAAATATACTACTTAGGGAATTGGATATCAATAAAGGAAACCACCTACTAGGGAAAATAATCAACCTGGATAGAAATCCAATCAACAACGAGTTGCTCCCTCACTCAACCAGAGAAGACAACCACCTGCTTCCACCAAACCATCTGCTCCTAAGAAACAAGCTGCATCAGCTCAACCACCTGCAAAAAGGAAACAAATAGTCTACTTCGACTTCAGTGGCAAACAGATCAGGCCATCACAGAATGTTTCCATTATTAGACAAATTTGGGTTACAAAAGGAACTTTGTCTACTAACAAGGCACCCTCTATCAGTAGGGTAGCTAAGTAATTTTTCATTGCAGGATAGGAGATCGATGAGAAGAAAGCACACAGCTCGGGGTGCGGTGTGGATACTTGATAGAAGATGCTCAAAACATATGACGTGCAACAAGGATTTATTGATTAACTATAAGGAGAGTATTGGACCAACTGTTACCTTTGGAGGAAACTCTAAAGGATATATAAAGGGTTATGATGATCTCCAAGTTAGTAATACTACTATTCTCAATGTATCATATGTTGAAGGATTAAATCATAATCTATTCTCTATAAGTCAATTTTGTGCTAACAATAAGAGAGTGGAATTTACAGCTAACAAGTGTCTTGTGAAGAATTTGGAAGGAGAAGAAACTCTTCTTATCGGGATTTTGGAGGACATGTTATATATTGTACAATGGGATGAACAGATCGAAACCTGTCTAGTAACAAAATCAAGTATAGAGACCAGCTGGCTATGGCAGAAACGATTAAGCCACCTAAACTTCAAATCTATCAACAAGCTGGTAAAAGACAATCTGGTTGAAGGTCTACATTGTCAAGTCTATGACAAAGACCACTTTTGTGAAGCTTGCCAAGCTGGAAAACAAACAAGGGCATCATTTCCAACTAAGGCAGCTCACTCAACATCAAGAATTTTGGAACTTCTACATCTAGACTTTTTTGGACCTGTATCTCCATTAAGTGTAAACGGTAGAAAGTATACTCTTGTTATAATTGATGATTTCTCCAGATTTATTTGGGTTGTTTTCATGTACAAGAAATAGGAAACTCTAGAGAAGCTACCTGATCTACTCAACAAACTGTCAAATCATAAGGAGACATCCATCATCACCATTCGATCTGATCATGGAACTGAATTTATCAATCATATGATCGAAGATTACTGCTCAAGGATGAGAATTCAACATCAAACATCAGCAGCTCGAACACCACAACAAAATGGAATCGTAGAAAGACGTAACAGATCGTTAAAAGAAGGTGCTTGAACAATGCTCAATGAAATCAACCTTCCAAATAAGTTCTGGGCAGAAGCAATCAACATAGCATGCTACACGCAAAATCGATCTGTCATCATACTACGTCACGGAAAAACTCCATACGAGCTGTGCAAAAATAGGAATCCTCGAATTACATATTTTCGCTCATTTGGTTCTAAGTGCTACATTCATAACAATGAGAAAACTCAATTAAAAATATTTGATAGCAAAAGTGATCAAAGAATTTTCTTAGGATATTCTGACATCAACAAAGCCTATCGTGTTTTTAATAAAAGAACTCTTGTTGTGGAAGTAACACCACATGTTGTATTTGATGAAGCTAATTTTGAGGTTTCAGGAACATATAGTTCTTCTTCAAAAGATGATCTCACTTCTACATTAAGAAACTCTACAGATATACTTCTTGACGACATTCTTCTATGGAGTCCACGAAAAGAAGGAGAAGAAGAAGAAGAAACTAATAATGATCAACTTGTTTTAGAAGAGTTACAACTAGGGGGAACAAATCAAGGGAGAACTTCACATGAAGAATGTTCACAACCATCTGTTGATGAACAACATGTTCCTCAATTAGTTGCACATTCGAATCAACAGCCATCTGTTCCAGATTTGGTAAATGAAATGACTAATGTTGACTTAAATACTAACAATCTGTTTGATGTGTATATCACAGATCATCCCGAATTTAAAAATCTACCTGATGAGCTAGAAATCGAAGTGTCTGAGGAAGAAATGAAAAAGCGAAGAAAGTGGGTAGACAACCATCCAACCGATCTCATTGTTGGGAACCCAGCAGATAGAGTCAAGACTAGACGTATGCATGGAGAAAATGCTCTGCTCAGCTGCTATCTATCTCATGCCGAACCAAAAGACATCGATGAAGCTTTACAAGATGCAGATTGGACCAATGCCGTGCAAGAAGAGCTAAATGAATTCAAAAGGAACGAAGTATGGTATTTGGTAGATCGACCTAGACATCAAGGTGTGATTGGAGTTAAATGATATTAAAAAATAAGAGGGATAAAATAGGTGAAGTTGTCACAAACAATGCATGGCTAGTCGCCAAAGGATATTGCCAACAAGAGGGGATTGACTTTGATGAAACTTTTTCACCTGTGGCACAACTAGAAGCTATCAGATTGTTTCTCTCCTACGCTGCTTACCAACGCTTCATGGTTTTTCAAATGGATGTAAAGAGTGCTTTTCTAAATGGAATTCTAGAAGAAGTTTATTTGGAACAGCCACCTGGCTTTGAAGTTGAAGATGAAGACAAGGTGTATAGATTGGTCAAAGCAGTATATGGACTAAAACAAGCTCCTCGAGCTTGGTATGAAACATTTTCCACCTTCTTGCTACAATCGGGATTCAAACGAGGATCAGTGGACAAAACACTTTTCACCATCAAAGTCCAAGGCTATATCCTTTTGGTTCAAATTTATGTTGATGATATTATTTTTGGATCTAAATCTGAATTCCTTTGTAACAAATTTAGCAAGCTTATGCAGGACAAATACAAGATGTCAATGATGGGAGAAATGAATTTCTTCCTAGGCTTGCAAGTCAAATAATTTGCTGATGGGATCTTAATCAACCAATCCAAATATATCAACGATCTCATCACTAAGTTTGGAGTAAAAGACATCAAACCAGTAAAATTTCTCATGCAAACAAATGGACAGATCAATCTTGATGTGCTTGAGAAGGCAGCTGATATAAAACAATATCGTGGTATTATCGGATCATTATTATATCTAACTGCTAGTTGACCTGATATTACGTTTGTTGTTGGTGTTTGTGCTAGGTATCAAGCTAGCCCAAGAGAAACTCACATGGAAGCGGCCAAAAGAATTTTATGCTATCTCAAAGGAACTACGGAGATAGGTTTATGGTATCCATGTGATGATAATTTTGAACTAACATGCTACTTGATTCTGATTATGCAGGCTGCAAGCTTGATAGAAAATCTACATCTGGGACTTACCAATTTCTTGGAAGCAAGCTCATTTTATGGTTTTCCAAAAAGCAAACTTCAGTTGCAACCTCAACAACAGAAGCAGAGTACATGGCAGGAGGGAGCTGTACAGCGCAAATTTTGTGGCTCAAACAACAACTAAAAGACTATGAAGTTTACATGGATGTTGTACCCATCTTTTGTGATAGCTCCAGCGCGATTGTCATCACACAAAATCCTGTTCTTCACACTCGCTGCAAACATGTGGATGTTCGCCATCACTTTATACATGATCACATTGAAAAGAAGAACATCAAGATAGAGAAAATTCATACGGATGTGCAGCGAGCTGACATTCTCACAAAAGTATTAGCCGAAGATCGATTCAAAATGCTTTGTGGGAAACTGGGGTTAATAAACCTCTTTGAGATTGGTACAAGTGTTGGTAACAGATAGTTGTTGGTAAAAAGCCATCTGTTGCAATATATATTTAAATCTAGCTGTATATTTCCATATCATATTTATCTAATCATGCAGCTAGATATTTTACAAGGAATGTGTAAATCAAGAAAAAACATCGAGCTGTTCCAATTGGACAGTCAACAGCTAGCTGTTACATGCAAAATTGAAAATAGCAGGTCGATCAAGATGTCAAACGATCTGCTGGGCATTAATCAAGGGGGAATCTAAACTAGCGTCATAAATATCATTTATTTCTCTAACATTTTTATTATTTATGTCTCATTATTAATATTAATTTCCATTTAATATTTGATAATGCCAAAAGTCCGAAATGTCAGAAAAAGTGAGGGATAAAGGGAAGATCATTTAATGTTGCAGTCCTCGGTTCCTGTTTCAAGGCAATGATGTGACCCTAGGAAGATGCAATTTGATGGCATATTTCAATCGACCTTTGGGCGGCAAATGATTAAATCAGGGAGTAATCTAAACCATTGATTGTTATTACTTTTACATGATTCAATCTGGTTCATCTATTATTTGCTTATATATATGAGTTCGTTTGACTGTTTCTCTTCTTACACTTTCAAACTTCTCTCTCTCAAATCATTAAAACCGCCATTGCCATTCTCTCAAGCTTTTTCTGGAAAAATCTATAAACCTTCACACAGCCACTTAAACCTTTTAAAAATTGGATTACATTATCATTAAATTACATAGCCGCATCACGGAGGACTCAAACTCGAGATCTAAGCCTTGGACATTAACCTCACTAACCTTTTTTTAAAATGACTGCATCCGAAGCCAGTTCTTCGTCTTCACACGCATCTCCGATACCATTGTCGGGAATGCTTCACATGATTGAGGCAAAATTATCGCCTGGATCCTCGCGCCGTACTTGTGCATCACGGATTTCGTGCCTTAGATGTTCTTTTACACAGATTGAGGCGTGCACAGGTTAAACTCATATAAAAACATGAACTAGGGTTATAATATCTGTCTTTATCTTGCATATGACTTATATGATCTTGACTAATATAGAAGCATGAACTAGGTTTTCACATGACTGGTAAATGCTTATTTGAAGGTTCAAAATACACATTCTTTGATATATATATATATATATATATATATCATAATCCTGTGTTAAAATATTCATGATTACACTGATAATACATGACTTTAATAATATATTGTGATATTGGTATATTAAACCCTTAAAGAAAATCATAATAGTGGTACTAATTGGACTAAAACATGTTTAATTCTGTGTTAATCCTTTTCGCTATATGCTTAACTATGTGGTTCAAAATGTCACTCGCTATCAATCTCAAATCATATATGCTTAACAGCGAGCTGTCACAAATAAACATTTAATCAAAATCTATGTTGTTTGTTTAGGGTTCCACAAAATCATCACCATGGAACCAGACTATTATCTCCACAACAGGTAGCTCTTTTCTATTGCTCATTAATGGAGAATGAGCGAGAAGAATACACGGTAAAGATACATGTGGGGAAAACTAAAGAAGAAAACATACGCACAACCGTGATCGAATTGATATTGCAAACATATCATCTCGCTGATGAAGGAGACATATTGTTTGAGGAAGTCACAGACGAACAAATACAGCGAGTTGTTGACATTATGGTTGCACAGCCTTTTACATGGACCGGGAAAGCATTTAACAGGGGGTTAATGCTTCCCAGTTACCGTATGCTCTTAGACTACATCCAGAGGGCGTTCTTGGGACACCAAGGGACCTATGATGCGGTAACTTTGGGCAAGCTAAAAATAATGACTGTTGTATTACTAAACTGAAGGTAAACTGGGCCAGGTCGCTGCTCAAATTAATAGTTGATGAGGAGCAACAGATCGATATACGAAAAGATTCAGATGGTAATTGCACATGGCTCAATGTCAAGCGACCACTCCGCTTATCCACAAAGATTAGCACCATCATTGCTGGACTCTTTCAAAAAGATAAATCGCACAAATCTGTTGAATTTAGCAAGGATTGGATTTTGCCTAGGACTAGGCATCAGATTGAGATGACTATTGAGATAGCATCTCAGATATTCTTAAAGGTTATTGATGACAAGATAAGGCAGACCATAATAAGGATTGGATAGTCAAATAAGGAATGAGTGATACCCACAAAGAAGCTAGTAACAATAGAAGAAGAAGCAGTAGCCCAAGCAAATGAAGAATGACCTGCCAAGAGAAAAGCAGCTGGAAATCCTAAACCAGCTGCCGCAGCTAAGAAAACGAAGAAACCAACCAAGGAACCATCTCCAGTGGTTAAACCACAAAAGAAGAAGGCACCCAAGAAAATGGCAAGGAAGGAGGAGAAAACGGAGCCCACTGCTCGCAATCTGCAAGACGAGCTGGATGAGACCGTGGTTGAACATACTGAACCAATCACGACTATACCTCCACACAAGTCATCTGCTCCAGAAATGGATAAAAGGGAGCCCGATGCTCATGATATTAAAGAGGCAGATGTGGAAGTAAATGTCCACGAACAGCCCGCTGTTGATCTCGATGAACGATTACGATGAGCACAATTAATTTTCCAACAATTGAAGGAGAACACCCATTGCTTTTGAAATGGCTCAACGTTTTCAAACCTACTTGGATATTAGAGATTGCAAGTTCCACATACTGGAAGCCATCTTGCTGCTATTCTCGATCAACGAGCTGAAGGCTGAAGAAAATAAGTTGTTAACTTATTTTGGATTTTTGGATGTGCCAGACGCTCGCCCGTACTTTCGCACATATGTGTTGACCAAGATGAAGGAGGAGGCCAGTGAATCAAAAATTGATCTGGCTCCACACTATGAGAAGGAGCAAGATTTGTACAATCTTGCTGTGGATTTACAGTCTGGTGATTTTGACGATGTTTTCAATTTTGAAGAACAAACTATGGAGAAGGAGGATCCATCCACTACAGCTGAAACACTACCGCGCTGCCCACTGATATGGCTCACATGGAAAAACCAGCTGCTGAACCATTTGGTCACCAAGAAGAACCCACTGCTACTGCAGAGCCTGTAGCAGATATGATTGTTGAAGAACTATCTGCTCAAGAACAACCCAGTGTGG
Organism: Leonotis leonurus; assembly: GCA_026898415.1. NCBI lineage: Eukaryota > Viridiplantae > Streptophyta > Magnoliopsida > Lamiales > Lamiaceae > Leonotis > Leonotis leonurus. The sequence continues at coordinate 99,630 of JAPKLX010000111.1, read as the reverse complement.
ATGCCCCGAAATAATAGAGAATCAAGAAGAGGTTGATCCCCACTGTTGTCGGGCTATTGGTTGATGCTGAGCCCATTGATGAGGTGTTCACATAAGGCACAACTCCAGATGGTTTCAAACAACATGATTTGGAAGAATTACTCACTACTTCACTGGGGCCACAGATGCCACAAGAGCAGTTGAACGAGCTCATCCATATTCACATTAATAATCGATCTATTGCCATTGCAAATTTTGTATATACAGCTGCTGAGAAAGCCATTCGAGCTGCTGAAGAAAACTTCCAGCGCGCTCATGACAGTCCGTTTGACGAGCTGCACAAAGATTTGAACAATGACCGCAAAGTTTTTGACAAATTCAAAGATGAAACAAATCTCAAGATTCCTGACTTCCAGGAAGAAGTTAGTAAGTTTGATCAAAAGATGAAGGATGCAGGGGGCAAAATGGTTGGGGAGGCGAAGAAGCATGTCGAGCAGCAGTACGCTGATATAGAGAAGACTACCATTCCTGCTATTGTAAAAAACGAGTTGCCATCCATACTTAAAAATACACTGCCTCAAGCCTTGAAGGATGCTGATATGACCACTGGTGATGAGATATTCTGAGTCAACAAGACAATCACTGATATGAGGGTTGCCCACAGCGATATGTCCTTAAAATTCATTGCTCACTTCAAGGATTCGGAGAAGCAATTCAATAAGATAACTGGCAACATCTCCACTTTTCTGCAATACAAAGACGATGCAGAAAACAAGTTCAAAGCACTCAATGATGAAATTGTTTCCCTACGACTTATCATCTCCAATGATTTTCTTGATGATGTCGAAAAGGGGGAAGGAAAAGAAGTGATTCAGCCTGTCCAAACAAAAATGAAGCCAACTGCTATAAAGAAAAAGCCTGCAACAAGGAAGATAACAGCCAAACAGGCAGCTGATGCTAGACTTTTGCAGCGAGAGAATGAAGAAAAACAAAGGAAGTTAGAAGAGGATGCCAAAATTGCAGCAGATAGAAAAGGTAAGAAAATATACACAGAAGAAGATGAAGAAGCAGAAATGTTTCTTGCTGGCTACAAGGCTGAACAAATAGCTGATCCAGAGTTCAGAAAATTATGGAGAGCCGAAAAAGAAAGGCAAGGGGAGATGGTGGCAAAATTTGATAATGATAAGGTTGAAACACCAGATGAAGATGCTGATGAACCAACCAATCCAGTATACAAATTCTTTGAAAAATACCAGCTGACTGAGCCTCAAAATCTTACATGGCTTCACAACAAAAAGGCGTCGCAATGGAACAAGATAGTCAAAGAATTCATCATGCAACATTACTACCTGCTTGAACAAGATGTCCAAGGTGGATCAACTGATGATTTATTCAGAGAGTTCCTAAGCAAGCACAAAAATCAAACATTCATCGAGTATCTTCATAGACAATCTGCTATGATGAATGTTTCTCTAACTGCTCCAAAGAAAACTACAATGCTTTATCCCAGGATACCAGGAACAACGGAGGTTGATCACACTGCCATTCTGAATGCCATCAACCACTTTGCTCAACTTATGAATTATCCCATTGATTTCAACAAGGACTATAGAAGAGTATTCAATAGGATATATGCTAGCTTTGGTGTGCCTTCGGAACTAAGGCAAAGGGACATTGGTGAAAGGGGAAGAGCTCAACTAGCTGAACAACAACGTCGTCAATCTCAATTTGCTGAGAAGGACAAAGTCAACCACCTCCACAACAATGAAGACGTGTTCTCTAATTTTTGTTCAATTTTTTTTAAAAGCAGCTAGCTGTCATGTACTTAATTTCTCTTTCTGTACTCAGCTACCCTATCAATAAAAAGTTTGAAGTTCTTGGTTTTGAATAACAACGTGATGACAATATCTCTTTGTCCAAAAATTTTTTTTATGCTTATTATTTGATGATTTATATTTCAGCATTTTAACTACCTGCTATATTCAAACTATTGTTTTCAACACTTGAGAAAATTATAAACTATGGTTTCGACATCATCAAAAAGGGGGAAATTGTTGGGAACCCCACGAAATTGTTTAAGTTTTGATGATGTTACTTGAAACAATACTTAGTTATTTTATTTCAGAAAACCATGTAGTCAATGTCATCTTTTAAGGAACAGCTTAACTACAAAAGAAGCAGATCATATGGTTTACTATCTGTATTATTCTTACAAAGCTTTCCTAGACATATTGACTACTAAGATTACAACTATTCATTGAGTTGTACAGACAGTTAGTTCTAAGTTTGGAACAGATCGATTTAATAAAATTATGATCTCTCACAATCTAACAGCTCGCTGTCTACCTATACTTGTCTTGGTTTTTGATTTCATTATCTCTAGAATAATTTTTACAGATCACAATTGTAAAAGAAGTTTGAAGTTTCAAACTTACTTATAACGATCTGTCTTTCTAGACTTAGCTCAGAAACAACTACAATGTAAAAGGAACAGATGTATAAGTTAACTATTTGTCCTTATAATCATGCTGTGACTAAGATAGAAGAATTCTACTTCGAGACTTCAAGAGGAGGAACAACTGGAGTTAATATATATCCAGCAGCTCGCTGTCCAATAACAACAGATCGTTGTATGAAAAACGATCTATCCCTCATTTCTCCTCAAACATCAAGATGTCTTCAACATGAAGTTATAAATGTTAATTGAGAACCAAACCAATTAACTTGTAGAAGAACAACTCGACTCACAGCGATCTGCTATACCAAAAGCAAATGAGTTGGTCCACACAATAACTATAGTGTATTGTCACATCAACAACATATTTTTAGGAATGAAGTACGATAATATCAAATTAGCAGTATGGTGAATCATTTCTAATATGACAATGCACTGGGAAATCCCGTGAAAGGTGGAACAAGACGCTCTTAAGGCAGCGCATGCATCAACAACACTGCCATGCATTTAATGCAGCCATTAATGCGAAGAAGTAGGACTCTTCTCTCTCTAACGGATAGTTCCAGCCATGGACCTATATATACCACCTTCACTTCCAGAATAGGGTAAGAGAATTCAAGCATTCAAATCGCCATTACTCTGCTAAAAAATCTTCAAGCTCTCAACGTTCAAAAACACTTCAACACCATCTTAGAATTCTCTAGAGTGTTTTATAGAAAGGTTTATTTTCTGGAAAAAAGTTTACAAAATCTCAAAGTTAGTATCTAGTTTTGATCCAGTTGTAACCCTAGATTGTAGTTTTCAATCTTAGGGAGAAGAAGTGTAATCACAAGAAGTTATCAAGTTTTGAAAATTCTTGTGGCTCGTACTCATCGAGTAAAAAGAAAAGAGAAAGTTTAGTGGATTTAAGATCTAGTATTTGATTGAGCCGTGGATGTAGGAAAAGTTTATCCCAAACCACGTTATCTACTTGCGTTGTTTATTTCTTGTTTACTTCATACTCATATTCTTCATACTCTTGCATCTAAACTGTTGTATTAAGACTTACGAGTAAGAAAACGATTTTCTCATTAAAAAGAGCATTAACCACCAAATTCCGCACACAACACTAATCGAGTTTAACTTGTAATAGTTATTCAAGATTATTATTTATCTACACATAAGGTCATATTTGAGTAAGATTAAGTCTTCTTAATAAGAAGAGTTATCTTACTACTTTAAGCTATCTTATCTATTAAGTGTGCTTAAACCTTATTTCTTAATATTAAAAACGAGAAAATCCTAAAAGTTTGAATTGGTGTATTCTCCCCCCTTACACCAATCTAGCTCTTTCGGAACTAAAAATTCACATGTCCAATTCCCCCTAAACTTTTAAGAAAAACGAGCAAGTCTGCATAAGAGTATAAACATCAATGGATCACATTGAGTGCCCCGATGTGATTTCCCATACTCATTATCGAAAATAAGTGAAGTAGAACCCACAGACTTGACTCGTCTACTCATTTACTCATTGAGTGCCCCGATGTGGTTTTCTATACTCATTATCGTCTACTCATTTAACACACTTTTTATTCTTTTTTTTATAATTCAAGGGGAACCAAACACATAAACACTAGGGAGTAGTCACTCATAATCCGAATCATGATCGGTACATGCCAACTATCCAATCCCACTTAATGTCTTAATCACACAACCTAGCACAATAAAAAATAAAATAATAATCTAAGTCTACCACCATAAATGCTCATATCGAGGCTCACATGATAATAATCAATACAAAATAATCAAATAAGTAAGATAACGTGCATATGATCAAGATTGGGGAAGTATAAGAAAACAAAAGAAATGAAAGAAACACGACTCAACAAAAGCAACAAAAGCATGTAAGAAAGGAACCTAACCGGCCCCCCCCCCCCTCCCACAAACTTAAATCCTACTACGCCCTCGTAGTAAGGAGTTAAAGAAGAAGAAGAAAGAAGATTTCCCTGATGAAAACGAGCAGACAACAAGCCCGAGAATGTAACTGACTCCCAAGATTGGTACATGTGTTAGGGTTTGTATACCTCAAAGCATATATACTTTATGTTTAGACGATATATCAGACTTGTTTTCAGTTTCACTTTAATGACAATAAATGTTTCTATCATTGGTTTATTATTTATTATTATTATTATATATTGAATTGCAAACAAGTTCATTTATTACAATTGTACACTATACACAATCGGCTTATTTGTAATATAAAGTCACAGTCTAGACAGACATGGAAAATTTAGTCAGTAAAGGCTGCGATATCATTTGATGCGAGAACTGACCTTAGCCCGCAGAATGATGTTGGTATGTATAAGCGGATATACATGCTTTGCATATACATATTGAGAAGTTTCACAGTGAGATAAGTTCTACGTACTGATACTTAGAACGAGGTCTCGGAAATTAGTTTATTTCTCAATCTGTGACAATGACATTAGCATATGCAGTTGATTATACGCTGCTTTGATTCATCTACGCTAGCGAATTTTTCATAACCCTAAACAGTGATATCTTGGGCGGTAGTGATTGACTTAGCTAGAAGTGTTTTATTGTCAGTCGTGCAGAATTGCATCTCGGTGAAACGAGTTGATTAAATCTGCGTGAGGCGTTCAAAAAGGGTTATTACATAAGAAACCAGGCCGATTGGAATTTATTCCATATGTAATAATTAAGGTCTGAACCGGATCACTCACGAATAATATATTAATTAATTGTGAGTTATCAACAAACTAAATTAATTAATGGATTTAAAAAATCTTAAACGCGGGAAAATAATTAATGAGAAGAGGGTTGCATCCATAATTCGAATTGATCAAGATGAGTTCAATATTTATCCTATAGTGAAGTCGATAAATATTTATAATGGAATTACACTTTATTGCATTTCCATAGAGTAATTAATTGGAGGTTAAATTAATTTAAGTCTAAGTTGGACCAAACAATTAATTAAATTTATTTGGGCCCAAAGGTGACCTGGAAATTAATTTAATTAAATTATTGATTTGACCAAACCCATATTAATTTTGAATAATTCAAATTTGAATTTCAATTATAGATGGTAACTGTAGGAGATTAAAGTGAAATATTATAGTTCTATTATTTAGGTTCTTATTCTTATCCATTCTCCTTAGAAGTCTTAACCTAGCCCATAATATATATAAAAGGATCACAAACAAGGAGCCGATTTCTTTTTCCTCCCTACCCAAAATAGGCGCCTATAGAGAGAAATAATCTCTCGATTTTTTGAAAATTGCAAGTATTCGACGCTTTAATTTTCGTTCTTCTTTTCTCCTAAATTAATAGATAGATTCACCCACACGATATTCTAGTAAATATATTAAGAATAGGTTAGAAGTTTCCAAGGTCAGATCGTGAGAGATTAAGAGAAAAATTCGAACGGTGTGGATTGCGATTCGATAGCTAACGATTCAAATCGTTTATCCACAACCGGAGGATTTGCTTAGGAGAAGGTATAATTTAAATAATTTTGCAATTATATTCTCCTATGTGTATTAAATTTGTTAAGAATTAATTAATCTTGTGATTAATTAAACTTGTGGATCCTGCGTATTTATGAGCCCCTCATACGGGTTCTATCAACCTGCACATACAAAACAAAGAACAAGACGCATAAAACTGAACAAAATAAATAAAAAAAAGGAAAATAAAAGAGAAAATGATTTAGGTGGGCTCTGGGGTGGACCTTGGTGCTACTGTGGTGGTGGATAGTGCTGCTGATGTGGTGGAAATTGTTGGATACCTCGTTGTGGTCTCAAATATGTCGGTTAGCTCATCTGTTGTCTTCTTCCCGATGTCACCTCCAGCTGCATTATCAACCATATATTGAAATTTTTGAAGCAAGTTCTCATAGAAAAACCGATTGAGCAACTCTGGTGGAAGATTATGGTGTGGATACTGCATCTGTATACCCTTTAAGCGCTCCCAGGCCTCGTGGATCGGCTCTCCATCCATCTAGGTGAAGTTCACGAACTGTGATCTCACCTCTTGAGTCTTCTGATTCGGGTACCATTTTGATTTGAACTTCTCCGAGACTTGGTTCCAGTTCTGTAATGAATTCGGTGGGAGAGACACAAACCGTGTCTTCGCTCTATCCTTCAGTGTGTATGGATAACACCGCATCTTTAGTTGGTCTTCGTTTAGTCCTCCAATGGGGAATGTCTAAACTATTGCGTAGAACACCCGGATGAAGTTCAACGCATCTTCAGCGGGCATTCCATTAAAATGATAAGATCTCATTAAAGTGAATACTCTTTAGCTCGTAGTTACAAGCTGCTTGTCCCAGCACAATGGGCTATGTCGCCCTTCTGTTAACTGGTCGGGCCAAGTCCTTCATCTGTCGAGCTATTATGACTGTTCGTAAACTCGACTAACTATAGTCAGTGTCTGATTCCTGCGAATGTATGCTCTCTGAGTGATGTGACTGATATCCTAACTCTAGCTAATTCCCGTTTCTGTAATCCCCCTCTAGGTTGACGATTTGCAACTCCCTCTTGCGATGCACGTTATCTAACACGGGTGTCAATCTTCTATTTAGTTTTTGGCGACTGTGCATGCACAACCTACCACCACAAAAGAAAAGTCAAATGCAACTTGCAGGTGATATCTCCTAACAAAAAGAAACAAAAAACGACAATCACTAAACAGATACAAACAACTAAACAAACACAACAACACAAAATACAAAAACAAAAGCACAAACAAATACGAAAGAACAACATAGAAGTACTACAATCAATATGCCTATAGCCTTCCCTGGCAATGACGCCAAAATTTATTCAACCTAGAGCGTGTCCCTAAATTTTCGTAATTGGACGGGATCGATAGTACGCAATAAGTTGACCCTAGTCGAATCACGTGGAAAACTAAACTGGGTTATTAATCATAAGTACTTATATGATTGATAGTCCATGATTAACTAGCTAATAAATGATTAAATGAAATAAGAGAACAACAGATTGAAGTCTAGGATTTGAATACTCTTAACTCATAAATTAATACCACTTCTATCATGCATTCACACTAGATTGATATCTCTTGAGGAAGCTTTGTTATTCACTCTCGTATTTATAAGCTAAGCAGTGACTTTCCCTTTCGTGTCCAATTCACACCCCAGGAAATTACTCGATCTAACATGAATCCTTATTCACACGTTTCCGATTAGAGAATAAGTGTTGATTAACCACAATTCAAGTGTTAGAGCAATTCATCAATATACCCTTGCACCTAGAAGAATCTAATGTTGATCAAACATCAAATTCCATCAAGTACAAGTTAATAAACAATGACATCAATTAAGAGATTAAAAAATCCAATCCTAGTAAGAATCTAGCCAAACATTAGAAAAGAGAGAGAATCAAAATAAGAATCCATAGAAGGCAAACTTACTAGATTAAACGCAAGAATCTAAAGTTGGAATCCACTTCAATCCGTTGGAAATCGACAACCTAACTAAGAAAAGCAATAAAATATTATTTTGAGAGAGTTTCTAATGTCTAAGTGAGCCTTCTAAAATGATGTGTTTTCCTTTAAAAACTTGTCAAGAAACCGCCAACTTTGCGTGCCCAGCAACCGCTGCGTAGACAGCTGCTGTTGGCTTTCTCTCTCTGACCACGTCGCTTGTGCAGGCCCAGCGGTCGCTAGCCTGCCTTCTCTGAATACCTGACCTCTGCATCCAGCGAGCGCTGGAGTTCCATTGCGCTGGCCCCCATGCTCGCTTCTTTTGTGTTATTTTTCCTCTAGTTCTCTCTTCGACTTGCACCACATCGTTCGACTTTGCATCCTCGGCATATTTGGCACCTATTCGGCTTCAATCCATCCTTTTACTCACCATCCTACACCCAACACGAAACAAAAGAAATCGGCATAACATGAGCTAAAAAGAAACGAAAATAAATCAAACTAACGTCTAGACACAACGAAACATAGACTAAACACAAGTAAAAGACAAGATAAACAACTCCCCCACACTTAATCATTTGCTTGTCCTCAAGAAAAATCCAATCACAATGCATCAATTCAAATCAACAATTAACACGCAAGCCCAACCTCCATGCATACCTTCAATATAAGATTTAAACTAGATTCGATTCTCAATTGTATTCGGTCATTCAATCAAGACGTAATGTTTCCCGTTACTAAGTTCATCAACACGCACACGATCACGATGTAAACACATCTCACATCTCCCTATCATTCACATGTCCAATTCCCCCTAAACTTTTAAGAAAAATGAGCAAGTCTGCATAAGGGTATAGTCATTGGGTATAAACATCAATGGATCACATTGAGTGCCCCGATGTTGTTTCCCATACTCATTATCGAAGATAAGCGAAGTAGAACCCACGAACTCGACTCGTCTACTAATTTACGCCCTTACAGCGTTTATTACTTCATTTTTTTGAAGAGTTAACACTCTTTTTATTCTTTTTTTTTTATAATTCAAGGGGAACCGAACACATAAACACTAGGGAGTAGTCACTCATAATCCGAATCATGATCGGTACATGCCAACTATCCAATCCCACTTAACGTCTTAATCATACAACCTAGCCCAATCAAGAACAAAAAATAATCTAAGTCTACCACCATAAATGCTCATAAAGGCTCACATGATAATAATCAATACAAAATAATCGAACAAGTAAGATAACGTGCATATGATCAAGATTGGGGAAGTATAAGAAAACAAAAGAAATGAAAGAAACACGACTCAACAAAAGCATGCAAGAAAGGAACCTAGCCCCCCCCCCCCCCACACACACACACATAAATCCTACTACGCCCTCGTAGTATGGAGTTAAAGAAGAAGAAGAAAGAAGACTTCCCTGATGAAAACGAGCCGTTAACAAGCCCGAGAATGTAATTGACTCCCAGGATTGGTACACGTGTTAGGGTTTATATTCCTCAAAGCATGCTTTATGCTTAGACGATATATCAGACTTGTTTTCATTTTCACTTTAATGACAATAAATGTTTCTATCATTGGTTTGTTATTTATTATTATTATATATTGAATTGCAAACAAGTTCATTTATTACAATTGTAGACTATGTGGTGGATCGATGATCACATAAGGTAACACAATCGGCTCATTTGTAATATAAAGTCACAGTCGAGATAGACTTGGAAAATTTTTTCGGTAAAGGCGGAGATATCATTTGATGCGAGAGCTGACCTTAGCCCGCAGAATGATGTCGGTATGTATAAGCGGATACACATGCTTTGCGTATACATATTGAGAAGTTTCACAGTGACATAAGTTCTACGTACTGATACTCATAACGAGGTCTCGGAAATTAGTTCATTTCTCAATCTGTGACAATGACATTAGCATATGCGGTTGATTATACGCTGTTTTGATTCATCTACGCTAGCGGGTTTTTCGTAACCTTAAACAGCGATGTCTTGGGCGGTAGTGATTGACTTATCTAGAAGTGTTTGATTGTCAATCGTTGAGAATTGCATCTCGGTGACACAAGTTGATTAAATCCGCGTTAGGCGTTCATAAAGGTTTATTACATAAGAAACCTGATCGGTTGGAATTTATTCCATATGTAATAATTAAGATCTGAACCGGATCACTCACAAATAAATATATTAATTAATTGTGAGTTATCAACAAACTAAATTAATTAATGAATTTAGAAAATCTTAAATGCGGGAAATAATTAATGACAAGAGGGTTACATTTGTAATTCGAATTGATCAAGATGAGTTCAATATTAATCCTATAGTGAAGTCTATAAATATTTATTATGGAATTTCACTTTATTGCATTTCCATAGAGTAATTAATTGGAAGTTAAATTAATTTAAATTAATTAATTTAAGTATAAATTGGATTAATTAAATTTAATTGGGCCCAAAGGTGACTTGAAAATTAATTTAATTAAATTATGGATTTGACCAAACCCTTATTAATTTTTAATAATTCAAATTTAAATTTGAATTATAGATGGTAACTGCAGGACATTAAAGTGAAATATTATAGTTCTATTATTTGAGATCTTATTCTTATCCATTCTCCTTAGAAGCCATAACTTAGCCCATAATATCTATAAAAGGAGCACAAACAAGAAGCCAATTTCTCTCTCCTCCCTACCTAAAATCGGCGCCTAAAGAGAGAAATAATCTCTCGATTTTTCAAAAATTGTAAGTATTCGACGCTTCAATTTTCGTTCTTCTTTTCTCCTAAATTACTTGATAGATTCACCCACACGATATTCTAGTAAATATATTAGGAATAGGTTAGAAGTTTCCAAGGTCAGATCGTGAGAGATCAAGAGAAGAATTTGAACGATGTGGATTGCGATTGGATAGCTAACGATTCAAATCGTTTCTCCACAACCGGAGAATTTTCTTAGGAGAAGGTATAATTTAAATAATTCTTCAATTATATTCTCCTATGTGTATTAAATGTGTTAAAAATTAATTAATCTTGTGATTAATTAAACTGTGGATCCTGCATATTTATGAGCCCCTCATACGGGTTCTATCAACCTGCACACACAAAACAAAGAACAAGACGCATAAAACTGAACAAAATAAATAAACAAAACAAAAAGGAAAAGAAAAGAGAAAACAAACTAGTATGTCGGATCATGTGGATCCTGACACCGATGAGTTAGGTGGGCCTTGGTGCTACTGTGGTGGTGGATAGTGCTGCTGTTGTGGTGGAATCTGTTGGAAACCTCGTTGTGGTGACATTTGTTTCCCTTACTCAGGCTGCTGTCTCCACGAGAAGTTAGGGTGATATCTGTAGCCTATGTTATATGAGTTCCAATATGGATCGAACTTAGGTCGAAGTTGGAATCCTTGTAGTACGTTCACTTGCTCCTCATACTCAATAGGTAGCTCTCATGTACTGGGGCAAACATTAGCTCCATGCGCAGATTCCCCGCATATGCCGCATGTCTTGTTCCCATAATTTATGCGCGGCTGCTCATCTAAATTTCGAATGGCCTGCACTTGCCTAGTTAGTTCTGCTAGCTGTCTGACCATATCATTATTGGAGGTAACCTCGTTCACCTTCTTCTTTTGAACTTGAGAACTCCTTTGTTAAGATTTGTCTTCCATGGTCTCAAATATCTTGGTTAGCTCATTTGTTGTCTTGCTCCCGATGTTACCTCCAGCTCCATTATCAACCATATATATAATTTTTTGATGCAAGTTCTAGTAGAAAAACTGATTGAGCAACTCCGGTGGAAGATTATGGTGTGGACACTGCATTTGTATACCCTTGAAGCGCTCCCAGGCCACGTGGATCGGCTCTCCATCCATCTAGGTGAAGTTCACGAACTGTAATCTCACCTCCCGAGTCTTCTGATTCGAGTACCATTTTGATATGAACTTCTCCGAGACTTGGTCCCAGTTCTGCTTGCCCCAGCACAATGGGCTATGTTGCGCTTTTGTTAACCGGTCGGGCCAAGTCCTTCATCTGTCGAGCTGCCATGACTGTTCATGAACTCGACTCACTATAATAAGTGTCTAATTCCTGCGAATGTATGCTCTCTGAATGATGTGACTGATATCCCAACTCTAGCTAATTCTCATTTCTATAATCCCCTCTAGGTTGATGATTTGCAACTCCCTCTTGCGATGCACGTTATCTAACACGGGTGTCAATCTTCTATTCAGACTTCGGCGACTGTGTATGCACAACCTACCACCACAAAAGAAGAGTCAAATGCAACTTGCGGGTGGTAACTCCTAACAAAAAGAAACGAAAAACGACAATCACTAAACAGATACAAACAACTAAACAAACACAACAACATAAAATACAAAAAAAAGCACAAACAAATACGAAAGAACAACATAGAAGTACTACAATCAATATGCCTATAGCCTTCCCTGGCAACGGCGCAAAAATTTGTTCAACCTAGAGTGTGTCCCTAAATTCTCGCAATTGGACGAGATCGATAGTACACAATAAGTTGACCCTAATCGAATCACGTGGAATGTTAAACTGGGCTATTAATCATAAGTACTTATACGATTGATAGTCGATGATTAACTAGCTAGTAAATGATTAAACGAAATAAGAGAACAACATATTTGGATACTCTTAACTCATAAATTAATACCACTTCTATCATGCATTCACACTCGATTGATATCTCTTGAGGAAGCTTAGTTAATCACTCTCGTATTTATAAGCTAAGCAATGACTTTCACTTTCCTATCCAATTCACACCCTAGGAAATTACTTGATCTAACATGAATCCTTATTCACACGTTTCCGATTAGAGAATAAGTGTTGATGAACCACAATTCAAGTGTTAGAGCAATTCATCAATCTACCCTTACACCTAAAAGAATCTAATGTTGAGCAAGTATCAAATTCCATCAAGTACAAGTTAATCAACAAGAGCATGAATCAACAATGACATCAATTAAAATATTAAAGCATCCAATCATAGTCAGAATCTAGCCAAGCATTAGAAAAGAGAGAGAATCAAAATAAGAATCCATAAAAGGTAAACTTACTAGATTAAATGCAAGAATCTAAAGTTGGAATCCAATTCAATCCTTTGGAAATCGACAATCTAACTAAGAAAAACAATAAAGTATTGTTTTAAGAGAGTTCCTAATGTCTAAGTTCTTTGAGAGCCTTCTAATCTGATGTGTTTTCCTTTTAAAAACTCGTCAAGAAACCGCCAACTTTGCGTGCCCAGCGACTGCTGGCTTTCTCTCTCTAACCACGTCGCTTGTGCAGTCCCAGCGGCTGCTGCTTTCCGAGCGGTCGCTGGCCTACCTTCTCTAAAAGCTTGACCTCTGCATCCAGCGAGCGCTGGGGTTCCAGCACCAGCTGGCCCCCATGCTCGCTTCTTTCGTGCTATTTTTTCTCATATACTCTCCTCGACTCGCACTACCTTATTCGGCTTTGCATCCTCGACATATTTGGCACTTATTTGGCTTCAATTCATCATTTGTCTCACCATCCTAAACCCAACACGAAAACAAAAGAAACCGGTGTAACATGCGCTAAAAGAAATGAAAATAAATCAAACTAACGTCTGGACATAACGAAACATAGACAAAAAACAAGTCAAAAACAAGATAAACATTTGACATATGTCAGAGTTGCAGAATTATGTTGCAATGGTCTCTGACAACCCAAGCGGGGACCATTGCTACGTGGTAAGTAATGATTGGTCGAAGATCATTTACACGCACCATTTACACCTACTACCTCTGAGGTATATTACTTATTTACCTTTCATATACCTAGATATGTATACACCATCATTTGTTGCTTCATACACAAGAGAGAACGAACACTTGTTATTTCGCACACTCTTCTTGGAACCACGTAAACTGAGTTGAGCGTCGGAGTGTCTTCCCGTAGGACCCCCGACCCTTCCTCCGATCTTGTTTTGTAGGCCTTGCCCGCGACTCTAGGATCGAGATAACCATGCAATCGAGCTACATAGCTTGGGCAAAGGTATAAACTCCAAACTCTTGGAGTTTTCATACATTTGTCAGATTATTTTGTTGAAGACTAATCCTTAGTCTAACAAATGGCGCCGTCTGTGGGAAACTTTTTTCTTTAACCGAGATTGGGAGGCGAATACCCCATTTTTGAAGTCTTATGTTTTTTCTCGAAAATAGCTTGAAAATCTGGAAATTTCTTTTTGTGTGAATATGGGCACTGAAGCCATTAATCCTTAGAAAAGAGGCGTTGAAGCCCTAAAATTATAAAATATATGGCGCAGAAGCATTAAAGTTATAAAAATATGGCGTTGAAGCATTAAATCGCAAGTATACGGCGCATAAGCCTTGTAAACATGAAGAACATGGCATCAAAGCCCTATAGTTGTAAAAAGAAATTTGGCGCCGAAGCCTCGAAATGTAAAGAACAGGGCACAAAATCTCGTAAATTGTATAAATCAGGTGCTGAAGCCATTACAGAAAAAGAAATAGGCTCTGAAGTTAGAAAAGAAATTTGGCGTTGAAACCGGTAATGAAATCCAGGTACTTAAACCGTGGATTAAAATTCGGCGCTGAAACCATTACTTGAAATTTGGGGCGATGAGTCCACCAACTAATAATTGATGGACGTTGAAGTCATTTTTACCTCGAAATTTTAACGCCCCGAAGAAGGGGGCTACGCAGAATTGAGATTCAATGAAATATATTGGACACTATTTCAATAAGACAAGTAATGATATGACAATTGAAGAAGAAAAGAAAATTCTTGGAGTTTGGACACACTAGATACGACACGAGTTCAATGTATGAAGACATTGAACCACAAAATACTAAAATGAATTGGATATAGAGAAGGTTGAAAATATTGTATTGAAGGTCAATATGATAAGACCAAGAGTTTTGACATAAAGGGCATTCACAAGATGAGAGCAAATGAAAGCCGATAAGTATCAATATGACATCATTATCACATTGGTAATAGACATTTGTGAATAAGACATCTGATTAGGCCCATCTCGTTGCCAGCTCATCACCGTCCTTCTAAAACCTGTTAAAACATTTGAAAAAAAGAATATTACATGCCTAAACATATGATGCATGGCGTTTTGAAACGAAAGTCCACCATACACATATGAAAACATACATTTTACCATCACATTGAGCTCGTTATCATTCTTTGCTCATTCACAGTGTTCCTCATTGCGACTAGACGGGGTAAATCGAAGTCTTCTGCGAATAATTCCCTTTCGCCAAGACCGGGGAAGCTAGCCAAGTTCACCCGATCCGGACCTTCCGTGTACACTACCTTGGCCGGATCTGACTCAAGGCACAATTGTTAACATACATTATTGGCAACACCAATCAATAGGTACGGTAATACCGATCCATCACATATAGGATACACATGAGCAATACAAAAACTTGGCATGTAAATTCACGTTTTCATAAAAAGCAGTTCGAGCTTATTAACTCAAAATACCGTACCGTAAATAGACCCATACCTGTCACCGATGTATGGACCTCACATTCCATTGCATAAGATAGATGATATTCCTCGGTTACAAGATGAATCTCATGGCTAAGTAAAAATTGATAGGCGCTAGCCTCTTCTCCCACCTTATGCCTAATGCTTCATAAACTTAATGTCTAACCATTCTAATGTTTACATATTAATTACACGGCGATCATCATTTACAAGATCCATCTGCTAACTACTTAAGAAATTTCAATCTATTGTTAGTCAATTCGATTCATCACGATAGAAGGAGTAACACTTATCTTGATTACACGAGTACTTTATAAAATCATATCATCCGTCAACTTCGAGTAATGAGTCGTTCCAACTTAATAGGATTTTAAATTTTCATTATACTTCTTCGAAATAATCATGTCCTAAGTTTCACTTAAAAGGAATGAAATTTGTAAATAGCTCATGAGTTGAGATATGTTTGGACTTCCATTAGTGGTTTTTAGTGAAAACTTATGCACACACATTTTTTTTAAGAAGTTTCTCTTAAACTACTAATGAAATTTTTTTGAAATTTTAACAATAGCTAAATTCCAAAGTCAATGATTTTCAAAAGAAGATATTCAAAAACTCATTTTTGATATCATTTAAGGAATAAAAATGTGGGGTTATACTTTCAATAACTTTTAAGACGATTAAAAGTTCAATTTTAGTTACTCTATCGAACGAACTCTAATGAATGTGAAATTTTACACACATACTAAAAAAATCATAGGCAATATGTCTTAAAAACAGTTTTGGGTTTCATTGAGCCAATAATCCAAAATAAAATCATATAGTTTCGAAATAATTTTCACAAACACATCTATTCATGTCATATGAGTAGTCGACTTCGAAAAATCATGATAAATTGAAAACATCTCTAATTTAGTAGAATTAATTTTAAGATGAACTAAATGTCTTAAATTTATATTTTCCAAAAACAAAACACGTAAAATCATTTAATCTCTATTTTTCCCAAATTTTCAAAGGTAGACAAAGATTTTCGCAATATTTCACAGTTTGCGCAACTATTTTTTACAAATTGTATTAAATTGAAAACATAATGAAATTGACTAATTCAAATTGGAGATTACTCCTAACTCAATCTAATATTTTTATTATATTAATAATACCAAAATTAGGATACTCATGCTATACAAAAATGACGAGGCAGAAGTCGGGCAGAAGCTTTCAACATAAGAATGTAAAGTAAAATTTAGTCCTCTAGTTCATCATGTTTCATTACCAACACAATATCAAACTACTAATCCTAAAATCAAATAACCATATTATCACATACTGACTCAAGATAATTCCTAATCCTACCTCATTCTGGTCTAAATCGGTAAAGAATGAATAATGACTACCTTATTAAAGAACTATGGTGATTGAGTGAAGATGAAGCTTTCATGGTAGGCTTTGCCGGAGTTTTCCTCTTCTCGCCGGAGCTGATCTCTTCTTGTCGGGGGATAGTTAAGAAAAAAGGTAGAGAGAAAGGGTGAGAAGAGAGAGATGTCAATGGAGAAAAGAGAATGTGGAAGAGTTCAAACTTACTACTTTGGGCAAGAGTTTGGCCTTGCATGGCTGCCTTCCAACCATTTATTGGATGATCAAACCCCGAAAACGGAATATACACATCGAGAGGAAGCTTGGGGTGAAATTTGGGCTCATTTGGTCGTCGCAAAACAGTCGACGGTGGTCTGGTGGCCAGCCAGCGGCTGTCCGACAGCTATCCGGAAGTCAGTTGGAGAGCCTCTCACTCTATTCTCTCTCTCTAAAATTTGGGTGGGGTTAAAAATAAGGAGGAGAGAGGAAGGGTAATTATACCCATTTCTTCTTGAACTTTAAAAATTCATCGAGCGCTCAAACAATGTCCGATTTTTACGATCTTAGTGTCCACGGATTCATCTCGACGAGCTATATTATGAAAAGAAAAATTATATTTCCAAGTTATTCATGCGCAAGCGTTACCGTTCTATAAATATAATATCTTAACTAAACCTTAAGCTAAAATAATTAAGTTTGTAACTACGCTAAAAAAAAGAACATATTCGACCAAGATTTTCTTCATATAATAATAATAATAATATTTAATTAATTCCAAACATATATATCGATTTTTTCCTAATAAAGAAGTCGAGGGTATTTTTCCCTACCAAGGCGAAAGATCCACCTAGACATCCAGAATCTAACAAATTTTGCAAATTTTATAATTATTACGGACATACCACCAATGCCTTCTGTAACCTAAAGGTAGCAACTGAAAAATTTATAAGGGAGGGACATTTGCTGGAATACGTACGAAAGGAATCTGACAAAAACGACAAAAGGAGGAAAGAAGGCGATGATAAAGGAAAGGCCCCAGAACAGCCACCAGCTCTGCCAGAAAACAGTCAGCACAGGCGAACCATTAACATGATTTATGGAGCTGTTACCTTGGAAGGTTCTGATAAAGTCAAAAAAGGTTATATTGCAATGAAGGGAGGACGAGATGAGATCCCAATAATGAAAATTCTGAAAACAAAAACATATCCTACGATATCTTTTAGATCAGAGAATGGATGATCCTTACTAAGTTTTGGTGGGGACGCTCTGGTAATCACAGCCATGATTGAAAAATGTGACATAAAGAGAATTTTTGTCGATACAGGAAGCGCGGTGAATGTCATGTTCGTCGCATGCTTCAATCAAGTGCATAAATATACAGAGCTAAACCCAATGGGTACAGTTCTTCATGGATTCGTATGTGAAGTAATGGTGCCCTTAGGCTCTGCCACGCTCATAGTTTCTTTTGGGGAGGAGGAAGCCAAAATGGTCAGACCCATAACATTTCTAATTGTGGATATACCATAGGCATACAATGTGATTTTGGACAGACCTACTTTGAACATTTTTCAGGCAATAGTGTCCACGTATTAAATGAAAATGAAATTTCTCGTAAGGAACATGGTGGGACAAGTCATAGGGGACCAAAACTCATCTCGCAGATTCTATTTGCAGGTCGTAAAGGTGGGAGAAGTAAGAAGAAACCAATCCCGATGCAAGTCGTCTCCTTTGAGACGGATGACAGAAGGAAAAAGCAAAATGTGAAGCATGTAGCGGAAAAATAAGCAGCATCCGGTTAGAAGTTGGTGACAGAGGCCCAAGAGGAAGAAAAACTGGACTTGCCAAATAAAGATGAAGCATGGGAATGAAAAGTAACAGAGAAAATTTTGAGTAAAGGCAGAGCAGGCTAGCCTAAGTTAATTAAAAAGAATCAAAGAGGATTGAGATTTCTTGAAACTCTTAAACAATGTTTCCCTCTATCTACTTAGAAAGTGTCATATGTAGGTTTTATTTTGAAGCTCTGTATTTTTGTGGTTTGTTAAAAGACTTTTCCTTGTTTAGCTCTTAAAAAGAGGACAAGCGTTTTGAATATGCGAATATGGGCATTTCAGATGTGAGTATTTCCTATGAAACCCATAGATAGTTTTTTGTTTCTTATGGTGGAAGGTATGTGTTGTAAAAAGGAAACATGTAAACGAGTATATAATGATATGAAGCAAGCAAGATAGTGCGAAATAGCAATCATATGCAGGTAAGCCAATATAATTAGAAGCCTCTATTGAGGGTCACATGTCATAGCATATTAACTAAAAGTAAAGTGTGTAATCATATTAAAATGACCAATTAGAAGCATTTGCCCAAAAACATAATGAAAAATGTTTTAGGATAAAAAAGTAAATTGCTCTTAACCCCTAAACACTTCAGATTACAATGCGGAGTTGACTTGCATACGGTGCAATGAAACTTAGAGAGACTGGGGAAGGGTCATTAGCATCGACTCTCCTCAGACCCAGGGTCGGTTTTCTCGATTTTCCCCACATACTTTGGCATTTTCCCTAAGGTCTCTTTGGAATTTGACGGGCGGTCCTCTGGTGGGACGGATCCACGTGCCTCCTGGCATAGAGAAATAAATGTAAGTAAAAGGTTTAACAGAATCAGCCTAGAAGCATTAAATTAATACATGGCCCTTTGTTCCTACTTATTTTTAAACTGTAGTACGTGGCGTTGTTTAGACCAGACCCACTGTCCGATAAAGGGACTCAGTATCGGGCACGAGGAATTTTTTCAGCCAATATACTTCGAATTTATTATTAAATAGCTCGCAAGAGAACGAGTTCGATGTATATTAATAAGTTAACCCTAAGTCGTATTCTCAAGGAAGGCTAAACAGGGCTTTATCTATGTTGCAGAACAGAAAGCAATTAAAAAGAAAGGGTTTTGGATTTTTAATCTAATTAATCTATCTAGGCGAAAATTAATAAAGCAATTAAATTCTAAATCTAAGAACGAAGGATTAAAGAAACTGAATTAAACATTCCTTGAATTGATTAATTAACATAATTGAAAGATTTGTATTAATGGATTTGAAATTAATCAAGAAAAGGACGGAAAGAAAATAATTCATAAAGCAATAAATAAAGCAGTAAAAGAACTCACTGATTGAAAAAGTAAACAATGCATTAAAATACTCCGGGTTTGAATCACGAACGAATCCACAATGAATTTGAAGAACGAATAAGAAATAAAAATCTAGACTAAAGTGTTTTCTCTCGTGGTCTAAACCCTAGACTAGAAAATAAAAACGTGAGGTAGTCGTCCTTGAAAAATCACGCGTGGAGGTTTAAATAGGAGAAGAAAATCCGTCGGGCTAGCGAGCGCTAGGGGGTAGCGCTCGAGCTTGGCTCTCTGATAAGTCATCCAGCGTCAAGGGGTAGCGCTCGCTACCCCAACGTTCTGTCTTGGAGATTTTCCAGGGGCCAGCGGTCGCTAGGGGGTAGCGACCGCTAGCCCCCAGTTCTGTCTGTCTTGGATTTCAAGGGGGTAGTGAGCGCTAGGGGGTAGCGCTCGCTACCCCCACGCTCTGTTTTGAGAAAGTCCATGGGGGTAGTGAGCGCTAGGGGGTAGTGACCGCTACCCCCTTACTCTTCTTAAGAGACCTAGTGATCACTAGGGGGTAGTGATCACTACCCCTATGGAAAATCTTCACTCCTTCTTTTTCACGCCTTTTCGTCTCGTTTCTCTTTTCGAGTCTTGCTACTCCATTTTTATCGATCAAAACCTACAATGCATCATATAGAAGACCAAAGCATCAATCCGAACAACAATAATCAACATTATGAATCTAAAATGCAAGAGAAACGAGACCAAAAACGGATAAAACACCCTTTACCCTCAACCTATATACAAGAGAAATTTAAAAGCAAATATCAAAAAAACAAAATACAAATACATGATAGTGAATCACTACGAAAGATATCATACCAAATGCAAGAGTCGTGACAATTTGTTGACCCGATGTGAGGTCCATGGAAGCACCGGGTAGGGGACTAGAGATGGCAGTGGATCCTGAACCTGGTCAAGATCTGCAGATCCATATTCAGTTTTGAAGATTTGGATCCTAAAATTTTGGACCCGATGGATCCGGATTGGATCTGGAATTTTTTAAATTTTCTAGTACCGGATCTGGAGTTCACATTTTGAAACCCAGATCCTGTATAGATCCTCCCAATAGACCTGTTTAGTTAATTATTTATGATATATATATATATATATCTACGTTTTTTTTAAATATAGTTCAATCCAACTCTAAACATTTTTTATTGAACTTTTTTTAAGATGTTGATGATGTTAAAAGTAGATTTTAATTTGAAATGAACTTTTATCGAGCCGAGCTCCGAATAGTTCATGAATAGTTTGGTTCGCTTACAGCCCTAATTACACTTCTTGCCCAAGGTAAGACCCAACTCAAAACCTCAAAATTGTGACATCGAGAGAGGAATCCACCAACTCCCTGTGGGATCGACAATGTACTTACCACTAGCGGAACCTAGTGAAGAGTATCAGTTTTATAAATTTATCTTGCCAGAGTGATACGACTGAGCTCCGTCAATTACAAAGACAAATAACATACGATATGTTGCGTAGAAATCTATTGTTATCTCAGGAAAGCCAATTCAGTAGATTGTATGTCAAAACGAAAGGATAGATAGCAGGAAATTTTCCAATAACTCAATGGGATCTTACGCAAATAGGTAAAATCAACGATTTGCGTAACGAAAACATAAATAAGAACAGGAGAGAGTGTACCTTCGAGGAATGAAAGAGTTAGATGTAGAATGGTAGGGAGGATTCAATGAGGAAACGCCGATAAGTTTTTAAAGGAATCTGTCAAGGCTCCGATTTATAGGCGAACTTGTATTACGAAAGGTAAACTGACACGCGTAGCGTCCGGATGAGAGAGGACTTCTCAATCTCGCGGTTAGGATTAGATGACGAATGAAGTCCACAAGGACAAGACAATGAAGAGATGGGTATAGTAACTCAACAGTAAAAAAGGTAATTATAAATTCTTACATGCTATGTCACGTAATAATTAGGACATAGCGCAATACCTGAAGTTACAAGCTTTAAAATTATGAAAAAACCCTCGAAAAATGCGAGATTTTGTCAGAGCTTGATAATAGGGTATGACTCATAAGATGACATAGGTCACTTCTGAGACTATGGGGAGAAGCTGATAGGGAATAATATCAGCGTCTCTTGTATAAGAATAAAAGTGTCTCACTACGTAAGAATATACTCTTTTAGGGATGAGTTAAGTTCTGAAGTTTCCAAAAGCGGAGAAGGATCTGAGAATCTCATAACCTTTTTGGCCTAGCTGGTATCCGGAGGGTAGGGTATGAGTATCCTTCATCTCTAAGTAAAGTCATCTCTGGGATCTACCTCGAGGATTCTGGTTCTAGGGGGTCTGGTAAGAAATATAGTCACGTCTATAGTACTACCCGACATATGTCAACTTCGTGTCTGACATATGTCAGAGTTGTAGAATTTTGAGGCGATGGTCTCTAACAAACCAAGCATGGATCATTGCTACATGGTAAGTAATGATTGGTCGAAAATCATTTACACGCACCATTTACACCTAGTACCTTTGAGGTATACTACTGATTTACCCTTCATATACCTAGCTATATATATCCCATCATTTGCGTCACACACAAGAGAGAACGAACACTTTTTCTTTCACGCACTCTTCTTGTAACCACGTAAACTGACTTGAGCGTCGGAGTGTCTTCATGGAGGACCCCGATCCTTCCTCCGATCTTATTTTGCAGGCCTTGCCCGCGATTCTAGGACCGAGATAACCACACAATCTAGCTACACCGCTTAGGAAAAGGTATAAACTCCAAACTCTTGGAGCTTTCATAGATTTTTCATATTATTTTGTTGAAGACTAATCCTTAGTTTAACATAAACTTAGAGGGTTGTATTAGTTCTGAAGTCTGCATGATTTTTTTAGACTTTTAAAGTTTAGGGGTATTCAACTCATATTTTCAAAAGTTTTTGAAATCCTAAGTTATTCAATACGGATTTTAAAAAGTCTTATAAAATCTTTATTAGGTATTCAACAATCTATGGATTTTAATATTCGATGGATTTTCATGGATTCTTTCAAAAATATAAATAGATTGTACTATACAAAATCTCTTCTAATGACGAGATTTCAACGAATTCTCCCAGACAATTCTACAAATCCGATTAGGGACTGTACATATAACTGCGGGCCGGATCTCGGTCCATTGTCATCTCTAAACCCGACCCTCTTTCTCCTATTTCAGGCCCTAATAGGGATAATACATTTGTCCAATTCGACCTGATGACATCTTGGTTGGGCTTGGGCTAATGTTTAGGCCCGACATTCCTAAGTGCGCTCAAGCCCGACTTGAATATTTAAATATCTAATATTTAAATTATAAATTTAAAATAACATAAATACAAGTATTATTATTAATGTATAATAAAAATAAATTAATAGACATAATAAATAAAATAATATAAATGTTAATATTATTGATGTATGATAAATATAAATTAATAGACATATTAAAATATATAAATATATTTTAAAATAAATTAATTATATATATATTTAATATGTTAAAAATAATAAAGTATAAATAAAGAATAAAATATAATATGGATGTTCGCACAAGCACGCTCAATCCAGATGGGCATGAATTTGGCCTTAAATTACAAGCCCGGTTGGGCCATAGGTCGGACTTGGGCTCATCCATAAAATTGCATGTTGGGTCTGGGCATAGGGAAACCCGGTCCAACCCGGCCCATTGCCATTTCTATTCCTATAGTCTGGAAATCAATGTAAATCAATAAAAAAAAATATAATCCACAATCCTATCAAATATATCAAAATTCAAGTAAATCAATGAAAAAGTCTATCAAACTCTACACAGAATCTATGAATTTTTTAAATTCACGAACTTTTTAAAGTCCAAAAAATTTCAACGAAATTCCAATCGAATACACCCCCTCCTTGAATATACTATTACATTTGTTATACTCTGGTAATGTGTAAAAGTACTCACTTCTCTGAATATATGTAAAATCACTCATTTATGAACAAATATACCACAATGTCCTTTAATATTGTATCTGTGTCGATTAGTTACTGTATAATAAATAAAGTTTAATTGATATATTGTTTTTGTGAAATTTGTGTAGCGAATGACAATTTAATTCCATGGTGGTAAGTATAAACTAATTAAATTAATAGAATATGCACAAATTAAATTGAAACGTAGAAAGTAACATAAAAAATTTATATGAATATTCTTTTGCACCGTAAAAACTACTATTTGCGCTTGATAATTATATTGAATTCGAGCGTAAGTTACACATTATTGAGTGCCATAGGTTAAAGATGAAGAAATTTGATAAATTGAAAATTTACGGCCAACCAGAAGAGTAATTTAAAAGATGCTTTGCAGTGGATGATGTAGGGGATACATGCCAAATTTTGCGCTCATGTGTTAAAATTGATAGGAAAAGACAAATACTTTACGCTCCAATGGAGTAAATTAGTGGTTGTAGGGGTGAGCCCGCCT
The DNA here is from genome assembly GCA_026898415.1 of Leonotis leonurus. NCBI lineage: Eukaryota > Viridiplantae > Streptophyta > Magnoliopsida > Lamiales > Lamiaceae > Leonotis > Leonotis leonurus. The sequence continues at coordinate 75,252 of JAPKLX010000111.1, read as the reverse complement.
ACTTTTTGGTTTTGTTTTTTTTTTGTGTATGAGGGTAAATTAATAGGTATTTTAATCATTTTTAGTAATTATTGCATTTAGTGGTGAGAAAAATTTCATAAAATATCGAAACTCGAACAGAATTATTCAGTTAGTCTTTTTCTTTTTCAATTCGGTTTCACTTTTTATAAGAAAATAGAAATACAGCAAATCGAACAAATAAATATTATTAAATAATTATTTGTTTAATATTATTAAACATTACATATTAAATATAATCTTTAATAATTATTTATTTATTTTTGATTTCGGTTCAATATTTTTGGTTCAAGTTATTTCGGTTCGGTTTTGGTTTTACATTTTTTAATTCGCTTTTTTTTTCAATTTATATTATTTTTTCGGTTCAGTTACCAAATCGGACCATGCTCTCCGCTAATTGCATTTGATTTAGAATATGAGTATTATTGACATGACACTTTTAAAAAATGAGTATTTTAATTTTTATCCCTTGGTATTATATAAATACTTAAAACTCTAACTACTATTATTTTTATTTAATTTAAAAAGCTATTATTATAAAAGACATTAATAATTTTTATTTGATTTTATACAACTTTTCTCACATAAATTTCTAAAATATTATCTTGTCGTATATGTATATTTGTTAACAATATTAATAATTAATAAATATTAGTTCATAAAATGTATAAAGTTGTAAAATTAAATTTTACTATTATAAAATTTTATTTCAATAGTCATATCCATATATATAATACTATATATATATATATATATATCAGTAATGCTCTACCGCCCGCGGCGGGCACATCTTAATGTGCCCGCGGCAACATATGAGTTACTATATTTTCATTTCTTTGTTAAATTTATTTTTTATTATTAATTTTTATCAAATAGTATTAAACTATACCCTAACCAATGAACCCTAGTCGGAAAGTGATAATTAATAAAAAAATATTAAGAATTTAATATATATCTACATGGCATGCCACATCATTCGTGGACGCATTAACCCCGCCCGCTGCGGGCGGGTGAGCATTTTCGATATATATATATATTACAGGTCATTCGATTTTTTTAAAGCGGTTCGACCGGTTGAACCAGTGACTCTTTTACAAAACCGATTCAATGACCGGTCCAATTTTCAAAACATTAGAATAAACAACCGTGTAACCCAAACCGCGCACAAGTCAACATTATATTCTCTCTTACTTTAGTTGAGAGCATTCAAGATATTTAACAACTAAAGTGAGTATAGAATGATAATTTTTATAAAAGTGGATAAAAAGAATAAAGTTTTATGAGAAGTGAGTATTTTTGCTAATTGTTTCTAAAAATAAAGTCAGTTGAAAAATAAAATGTTAGTTACTAAGAAATCTCAAGTATAAGAGGATCCACAATGGGAGTATCTCTAAAAGAGACTCCCGATGGTAATTCTGTAATTAAATGGAACTTTTCGTGTGGTATCCACATATTTTAAAGAGATTGTTTTGTTTTCGTGCAGTGGGAGTATCTCTAAAAGAGACTCCCGATGGTAATTTTGTAATTAAATGAAACTTTTCGTGTGGTGTCCACATATTTTAAAGAGATTGTTTTGTTTTCGTGCAGTGAGAGGCTCTCTAACTTGGGGCTCTCTACTCTAACTTGAAATTATTTGATTTATATTTAATTTGGGAAAATTGTTATCAATTTAATTTATTAATTTAAATTTGTAATAAAAATAAATAAATACGAAAATAAATTAAATATTAATTTTTTGATTAATATATTAATTTATTTAAATAAACAACATTAAATTTAAAATAATATATTTTAGAAATTAAAATTTCATTAATTTTAATTTCAAATACAAAATACAAGAAATTGAAGAGTGAATGAAGATGTATGAAAAGTGAAATGAAGTGTGATATTTATAAATGTAGATAATTTAAATAATTAATAATTAAAAAAAATATTTACAAAAAAACAAAAAATATATATAAAATTGGGTGGGGGCACGGGAGTCCCCCACCTGCAGCACCATTTCCACGCCGGACTCCCGAGGCTAGAGTCCGCCTCTCGCAGCAGCCTCCGGAGCCCCCCTGTCCACCTCTGCCCACCGCTGTGCATGCTCTGAGGGATTCAAGTCCTAACATACTTATTAATGAAAATGTTATCCAAAATAAAATAAGAAAAGTGGGCGATAATACAAGCTAATCTTTTTCAGTATTTATTTATTGTAAATATTTAATTTTAGTAGAGGTCTGTAAGAACCGAATCGAATTACGAAAATCGACCGAATTGATAGATTTTGGACAATTTCGGTTCATTTTTTGTTTCATTCAGTTTGCGGTTTGATTTTTAAATTTTAGAACCGATAGGTTTCGTTTCGATTTGCGGTTATTTTTTGGTTCGGTTGGTAACGGAACAGACCGAAATATATTAATATAATTATTAAATAATTATAATTAATATAAATATTAAATAATTATATTTATATTTTGGTAAAAATATATATAATTATATAATATATTTTATATTTATAAAATAAAAAGTTAAAGATATAATCTTTTAAAGATTGATTTTATATATTATTAGAATTTAAAAAATAAAAAAAATAATATTAATGGTTTCGGTTCAAACCGAAACCGATCAATTTTAATAGATCGATTTTCGGTTCGATTTATATTATTTAAACGGTTGGTTCGGTTTATATTTTTCATATTCGGTTCGATTTTTGGTTCAAGAAAATTTGGTCGGTCGGTCGAATCGACCGACCAATCCACACCCCTAATATTTAGCTTGCCCATAAAAAAAGGTTTGTGCTTTACTTATCATAAGAAGATATAAAAAATATTCTTGTTCGGGATAACGGCGATATGATTGTAAATTTATCATTTATTTTAATATTTATTTAATAAAAATAGTATATGTCCATCCCACTAAATTTGACACACTTTTCTTAGAAATGTGAATCGCACTACCTTTATCACTCTTACACATTACTTTAAACACTTTAATTAATAATCATGTCAAAAAAATGTCATGTTTAATGGGACAGATGAAGTAATAATTACTCGTTAAAAGCGGCTTGATTTGACCAAAAAAACTATTACAAATTTGGTCAAATCAAGTCATTTTAAGGTGGGTGAGGGAATATATAATTGGTCTAAAAATTAAAATATTGTGGTACATGTCAAAAATGCTCACTATCTTTTACACATGTAAAAAAAAAACTCATTCCTATTTTAAAATAATTTATTTATATAAAACAACTCACTAATTTGCATTTTCTCTCTCATCCTTATTTTTAAAAGTCAACACAATAATCAAAATTAATTAACTCATTATTCATATCTTATGATTTAGAATCTACACATGTTTAAAACTAACTATATTATTGAACTTTAATTTATTTTTCCCTTTTTATGTTAAACAAAACTCCTAATAATAACTCTTCACATTCCTTTTTAAAAATTTAACACAACAACCAACATTAATTCACACATTAATTTACTCACCACTACCCCAATTTCACCTTCATTCATCTTCTTCACCATTTTCACACCAAAGTTGGAGCTTCATCCGCCCAAGCCACTCACGCCACCACCATTGTTGAAACCACCAAGTTGGAGATTTTCTCACCCACTACCCAATGCCTTCTTATCACGATACAACCATTGAGGTATTTTTCAATTTCAAGCTTTAGCTATAAGTTTTAATTTTAGCTTTTAAATTTATAAAAATATATGAAATTGATATGTGAGACATGAAATATATGAAATAAATAAATACATGAAATTTTAATTTGAAATAGGTAGAAATATATGAAATTGATACGTGAATGATAGAAATGCTTCTCAATCGAGGTTTGCGCTCGGTTGTGGTGCTTCGCACTCGAGCGAAAAGCCTCATCTCGAGCGCAAACCATTTTTTCGTAATATTATTCCAATTATTTGTTATGTTGCAAACATGTATTTAAATCTTAAATCATGTGTTTAGAAATTAAAATGTGTATTTTATTTGTTATTATTATTGTGATAAATGTCTATTGTATTTATGCTGACATGCACGCACGTAAATGATATATTGAATGAGTAATTGTATTATATATTTATTTATGCTTAGTACACTATATATATTATTGAATGTTTTGCATGCTAGACAAAATAGTTAATGAAGCAACATCAAGCAATGACATGGTGAGGCAGTTGGCGGAACTCACGAGGCAAGTTCAAGCTATCCGGATTGCGGATGAGCAACCATGAAAAACCTTATGAAATGAGACGTGTGGTATCTCTGGAGAGTTTGGCCACAGAGCCAACGTGTGCGCTAATGCATTTGAGCCACATAGGGAGAACGAAGAGCAAATTAATGATCTTCAAAATTTTCAACCACGACCTAAGTTCGATCCATATTCGAACACGTACAATTCAGGGTACCGGTATCAATCTAACTTCTCGTGGAGGCAACAAGCACCGCAAGGGCAGCAGATGCCACCTCAACAAGGTTTACAACAATTTCCACCATAGCAGCAACACTTTACACCACCATAGCAGCATCAAGGTCCACCTCAGGGACCGCCTAAATCGTCGGCGGAGGATAATTTGAATAAGTTCATTCAAGCGAGCCACCAAAGATTTGAGACAGTGGAAGCATCCATGAAGAGGATTGAGACCCAAGTCGGGCAACTAGCAGTGACCGTTGGAGAGCTTGTTCAGATGAAAAAAAGGACAAGCTTCCAAGTCAGCCAAAGCAAGCTCAAACAGTTATGTGTTGAGAAGTGGAAAGGTTGTTGATAACAAAGTGCAAATGCCGGATGATGAAGAGTCAGATGAGAAAGAAGAAGAGAGCATTCCATTTACCCCCTCCTGAAGAGGAGAGCGTCACATTAGACCCTCCTGAAGAGAAGACGAAGGGAGGAGAACTACATAAGGCTGACAACCCTTATAAGCCTCCTATTCCCTTCCCTGTGGGATTGAGAAATGAGAAGCAAGACCAGCATTTCTTATCAGATTGTACAACATTGTATTCAGCTTTCTTCTTGAGGTGTCATAATCCAAAAGCAATGTTAATGTCCTTTTTCGTGTCGAAATAAGATCTCATTCCTATTGTATTAATTTTTGGACATTCTTCACGCGATACGAGGGCTTCTGTGAGACTCACCGGGATCACCGGAACTAACCAATTATTAATCAATCCTTCATGCAACTCTTCTCCATCTTCATTCGGGCTACGATCCTCATTCTGGTATGTGAAATCCAAAAGACTATGAATCCCTCATTGAGTACGAATCCATGCAGCGAAATCAGCAATTGTGGCATGTGTGAGGACGTATATGTCGTAAAATACAACACGAGAATCTGATATCAATATATTGTCGATCTTGCTCCTCAAGTTGTGAATAAATGTCATTTGAGGGTCAATTAAGATATTTTCTTCTAAATATACACAATCTGAAAAATTGTCTCCATAACACACGACAACATTTTTCATCTACAATAAAAAAAAAGAAATTTCAATAATTAATTTCATAAATAATCAAAGTCTAACAACTTATAAATTAATAGCACAATGATAACAACTTCTAAACTAACAGTATAATGACAATATAAATAAATTACACTCTAATATTATACATTTACCATCTAAAATTATAAAATTACGCTCCTAAATTACTAATTTCATTCTTAATCAAAAATTATTTCATATTAATTATATAAATCAAAAAATTATGAAATATTACATGAAGAACAATAATAGTGCAATAGTGTGAAAAAGTAGTTTGCACTCTAGATACCGGAAATTTCGCTCGAGCCTTTGTAGATTACGCTCGAGCGAAATTCCTCGTATCTTAGAGCACAAACCACATTTTTCACACTATTGCACTATTGTTGTTCTTTCTGTAAAATTTCATAATTTTTTTATTTATATATCACGAGCATTAGAATAAACATATATTTGACACACACATATATAAATATTAACATATTAAGGATAAGATAAATATAACATAAATTAATAATTACATATATTACTTACTTTGTAATACTATCTTAGATCTTATAATTCTCTTCTCTTGGTTTTGTGAAGAACAAGAACAAGAAGAACAGTAAGAAGTGAAAGAAGGTTTTGTGAAGAATAATAACTAGAAGAATAGTAAGAAGTGAAAGAAGAGCAGTAAGAAGTGAAAGAAGAGTAATGAAGAAAAAGACAGTTGAATTATGGTAGATGATGACATTTATTATAGTCTACCAACCATTCATTTATTTAATACACACATATATAATATATATATATATATATTAAATACCTTATATTGTTTCGTCACAAATTATTTATTTTTATATCACAAAATACAATTTTAAGGTTTGTTTTTTAATTAATTACATTCTATTAATTAATCATAAAATAAAATTTAATTAATTTCATGACAAAATACAATTTAAAGAATTTGTTTATTCTTATATCAAAAAATTAAATTTTAAGAATATTTAATTTTTTAATTAATTATACGTTATTAACATCACAAAATACAAATAATTTATTTATTTTTATATCACAAAATATATTTTTAAGAATATTTTAATAATTTTATAAATAGTGTGAGTATATTATGCATGAATTTCAAGAGGGGAGTATTTCTTACATGTACACTATTTCAAGTGAGTACTTTTATATATTACCCCTATATAATTTGTATATTTATGTATTATTATGCGATATTATCGTGTCAGCGAATAATATTGGGGGCGGTGAAACGATCTATCAATTATAAAACAAAAAATTATAGAGTATTTATTTATTGTAAAACTGGAAACTGCAGGAATTTGTTGGCCACACCCACATCTTTTAAAATTTGATCAACGACAGAAACTTACTCAAGGACCAGTACTACTATAAGACATAAAGAAGAAGACAAGTGCACTATCCTTCATCACTCCATGTGCAATTTCTTCATCACAACCATGTGCAATTTCTTTTTACAGACTTTATCATCATAACATTAAATATCAAACACATTAAATAAATTCAATTTAAATTATCTAATTATACTTGATTCGCATGCTTTTTTCCTCAACAAGTTCAGAAAATACAGTCAGCGAAATGCAAAATCATCTTATCATAATCCAAGCACAGTTGTAATGTGTATTCACTGTAGTGTGTGTGTGTGTGTGAGAGAGAGAGAGAGAGAGAGAAGAAAACGCAGTGAAAAAGTTTCAATGAAACAGCATCTCCTTCAATCTCGAAAGAGCTCGTGGATCCAAAAAGCGATTCAAAATTCCACGGATCCAAAAGAAACAGAGAGCGGAAACCGAGACAGATTAGTACTTAAATATGTACAAATTGCCTCCACAGCGCGCCTAAGATCTGGAGGAGTACTGCAAATGCAATCGAGCATTATAATCGTCGTCGCGATGGAAACCGTCGTCGAAATTCTGGGAGTAGCTAACAGCGTCGTACTGGAAGATTGGGGGCTTTTGCTGCGGCGAGCCGTACAGGCTCTTGCTCTCGCTCAGTATCCTCCGTATGAGCCGCCGCAGCCTCCGCCCGCCGCGGTGACTCCTATCGCCGGGGCCGCTGCCGGGGATGACGTGGATGCGCGAGTACTCCTCGTGCACGGGGACGCACGATGGCGACATGCATCCTGTGAGGTACGATGGTCGCCGCTGCATAACATCGCTCATATTTTGCCGGCTGAATTTCTGGACGGAGCGGCGGCAGTGATTGAGATTGTTTCGTTTTTCTTAAATTTGTATGGTGAGTGAGAGAGAATAATTATGAGGAGAGGAGAAAGGGGTTGGCTTTATAAAGGTGTGGAAGTTGTGGAGAAAGGCATCCCATGGAGATTAACGTTTTATTCTCACACACTTTTTTGCATTTTAGTGGGGCCCAACCCCACACCTTATCCTTTTATTTTATTTATTTCTCTCAACTTCACAAAATGAGTTTAAGAAAAATTAAAAAGTAGTATATTTGTAGTGTACCTTATAAATAAGTTATAAATAATACTTTCTCCCCTTTGTCCACTTCAATCGTCCGATTTATTATAATAATATATTTATTTAAATATAAAATGAGATAATTGAGATGGTACGAAAAGTATTATTGTATGGACATTACTTTTTAGAATAATTATTTATTTATTTATGTATATTTTTTGTAAAGTGGACCAACTATACATATATATGGGAGTTTAGGGTTTATGGACCCTATTGTTTCTTTTCTCTACACCGTCTATTATTTCTCTCCACATTACATTGTTTAAACGGTAGAATTGATAAGAATTACAACAGTGTAAAAATATATCACAAAATAAAATATGTAAGAATTTAAAATATTTGAAAATTTTAGTTTAAATTTTAAAATAATACTTATATAAGTGCAATAATATTAGTCTAGTCTGAATATTAAAATATCAACAAAAAAAAATGTTAAAAATTGTTTTTCATATCTCAATTCAATTTTAAACTGAAAGTTAAGGTTGAATAGACTATACACTATACATTAAATATAAAAAATAACCTCTTTTATTTAAGAAAAAGATTTCCAAGTGGACTTAGAAGATCAATTTGCATGCACCAAATATAGAAACAATGAAAAAATGGACAAGGGGATAAACTTCGTTATAATGCGTGAAGAAATAAGAATTTGATCACAATCCTCTTTTTTCTGATAACATATTATTTAATCATGTTATTTATAATTTAAAATTAAACTACTTAATTCATTATTTTAATAGATTAGACCAGCTTATGAGATTTATTACTGATATTTTTTTGGCAAGAATGTTTGAAGTATGGCAAGTTAAAAATATCATTAATTGTACCGACCACAAAAGGCAAAAGGATGATAAATATGTAATGTGATATGGCTCTTGTCATCCTACACAAAAATTATTAATATTCTATTCTACAAAATGATAAGTTGTTAATGTTCCAAATTAGTTTATGTTTAAAAAACAAATTATTAATTATCTCCAAAATTAGGAAAATTTTCATATTTTCAAAATAATATATGGGCAATTAATTATGTTTATTAATGACACATTTCCAGAAATGTATATATGGGGGTTGGACTTGGACCATATATATATACAGATTCTGAAAATATTTCTCTCATTTATTAACTATATCAAATTATCAATGAGTCACTTACCACCATAGTAAAATTAGCTATTCATTTTTCTTTTGTTGAATTGATTGATTCGATAAATTTTAACTTTTCCCACTAATTAAGAATCCACCTTAATTAGTTAAAAGTGATGAATCAGTTAGAAACCAACCAAATAGTTACCGACAAACTTTGCATCCACCATTTTTCATAAAAAGCAATCGAAAAATAAGATTTTATATATAGTGTTTATTGAGGCAACTGTATTTCTATCTTTTATTTTCCTTTTGTTTTATTTGAGTTTAAAATTTGTTTAGGCGTGAAGTTTTTAAAATAAGAATACATTTTTGGAATTGGAATGAACTAAAAAGGTGAAAGTCTTCATGATATTATTTGGTTTAAAGCAAAGAACTATAATTTCTTAAGCAATATAAAAAGTTTTTAAGATCATGTGCAGTCATCACTAATGAAGAAAAAGCTAAAGTTGTTTGTAATATGAATTTTAAATACTACCAATAATATTATTTATAACAATCTTTTTATAAATTATTCTGCAACGTACATACGCCGTTAAAAAATTACTAAAAAACTATGTAAAAAAACAGTCGAGAAAATAGTATATATTATATATGTGTGTGCATTATTTGTTGTCTCAATAATAAGAAAAATTCAGTCAAAAAAAACTTTGTAAGAAAAAAAATAACAAAAGTAGTTTTAAAGGCGTAATGTAGATATTAAGGTCTAATTTTCAAAGTTGTTTCGTAATATTCGTTTCCTCTAAAGATAATAATCTTCAAAATCTACGCATTTATTATTATATACATATTCTGGTTGAGAGAAAGAGTACATGACATACAATATATATGTATTGCACAAGTTACATCATTTAAAACTTTTAACTAATAAAACCTTGTAGGAAAATTTTAATAAGGAAAATAGAGTACAACCAATTAGTCTGACATAATTTTGAGGATTATTTATTTGGTCTTCATGACCTAATTTTCAAGATTATGTATAAGTTATCATTATCTCTTAATAAAGCACACTTATCAGTATAAAAATCTCAATATTATCAATATAGATATAAACGTGTCGTTGCTATGCTAAAGCTCATTTGTGAACCACATTATATTATTCATTATAGAAAATAATGGGGATATATTACATGTCGCTATATCAGTCTAAGATGAAATTATACGATGATCAAATAAATAATTATCATTCGAATAGCACACCAATATCAATCTTAATTTTTGTAATAATATAGACTGACATCTCGTATACCTTAAAGATAACCAATTAATTTTTTTAGAGTATAAATTTATTTTTTTAGAATCAATTTTGTACGTTTAGGTAGTGATAAAATAAATAGCAGATAAGAAATGATTTATTTAATATCACACACTAATTATATAAGGGGTGACCCAACACTCACGTCTCTATAATTTGAGATTAATTTGAATTTTATAATTATTATTTTTCGCATCATGATATCAGATAATTTTTGATATATCTAATATGCAAATATTTGGAGAATGATAATGTTTAATAAAGTTGATTAATGAAGTTCTTCAGGAGCCGATAATAAGAATATTGCCATCGTAAATGTTGTTATGCTCATCCTTTTAATAATCTTCAAGATCGAAACTTTAATACTCCCTCCGTCCCGCTAATAACGACTCATTTACTTTATACACGACTACCAAGGAAGCTTAATATTTGCATATTACACAAAAAGTAAAAAGCATTCCATGTGCAATTTTTTTACCCAATAAGGAAATGGGTCATTATTAGTGGGACGTCCCAAAATGGAAAATGGGTCGTTATTAACGGGACGCAGGGAGTATCATACTCCCTCCGTCTAGATCCTGTCATTTTAACCTGACACGGGTTTTAATATTGTGTTATGACTTTGTGTAAGAGCTTGTAGTGAGGAGAGTTTGAGACTCACCTAATTTATTATTTTTGAGTGATTGTGTGTATTGAGTTAAGTTGAAGTCTCACTTGCTTTATTATTTTTAATAGAGTTAAGTATATTGAGTGGAGTGGGTCCCCTCACTATAAATGAAAATTTTAAAATGTAAAGATTTGTTGTAGACGAACAGAAAGTATAAAATGTAAAAAAATTTCGTGAGCGGATGGAATATTATTCATGAATATTTATTATACTACTTCAAATACAATAATTTAAGTAAATGCGTGAGATATTATTTCTTCTAAAACCATGTTTTGTTGTTTTTCGAAGAAACATCTATATTTTCAAAACATGATTTTTCAATCTTCATTAAACAAAGAGCACCCTACCGAAACAAAATGCATATTAAATATTAAGATATATTCTACATATTAAATAATCAGACAGAATGTTGCAACTCACTAACTAATATATGTCTCGCAGCTCCCTTCATCTATCATGACAAATTAACATCACAAAAAGATATAACAGAATTATACATCTTTCGTTGGATTATCTCCACAGTCCACACACAATGAAAATAAAAATAATATTATCCTCTTGGTATACGAATTTACATAGATATATCATATATGCATAAACATAGCAAAAGTGTTATAACTGGGTATCAGATGTAGATAAACGAATACAGCGAAGAAACGATAAACAACACACAAACACACACGAGATTTATAGTGGTTCGCAGAAGGTATGTTGAATATGTCCACTCTCGAAAAAGAAATGTTTATTAATGGAAACTAACAAAAATTACAAAGATAGGGTTTTCTCACACTATGTCTCGTGTCGCTAATTTACAGATGTATGTTGTGTTGAGTGTGGCTACTGCACACGGTTACATTATTTATAGACATAAATGTTATCCTTAGTTCAAATCTCACTATTTTAGGCCCAAACACGCAAGGCCCAAAACCCATAAATAAAATAACCTAATGTTGAGAACTTTTTTTATGATTGTGGAAATCATTATTTATATGTTTTGATGATGCGAAATCATAATATATACGCATGATATTAAATTGTGTTTACGCTTTAATATCTATTGATGCTTAGGTGTTTATGTTTTATTTGTGTCTAGATTAGATAGACTTTAGAGATGGTTAAGTGTAAGGACAGATCAATGAAAGACAGATCGTGTCCATAGGAACCATCTGTGTTCTCAATAGTAGATCAACTAACTTGTAAGATCAGGTTGAGTTAACGACCTGTGTCATAGAGCTTGATCTTATTTTGTCTATCTATTAGAAGAGAGATCAACCTGTAGAGCCAGATTATTTTAACGATCTGTACTATAAATATCGACCTTGTTATGTAGCATGTTAAGTCAAAATGTGAGAACAGATTGATGTAACGATCTGTTCATAGGACTAACCTGATCTAACTAGACTTAGCTTTTATAGCATCTATTTTATCGAACAGGAGACCAGCATACTTACCAAGGATAGATCGATAACAGATCGTTAGATCGATGGACAGGTTGATATGCAGACCAAGAAGCAGCAAGATAGAATCAACCTTGTATCAAACAGGTTGACATCAAGCTTCATAAGAAGATATACAAGGAACAACTCGATATAAACAACCTGTGTCTAATAGGTCGATCTGCAACATCCCAAACGAGCTGCATTGTGAGATGGACAACCAGCTGTGCGAGAAGAAACTTAAGAAAAAAGATATGTGTATAACAGATCGATCGAACATATCGATAGCACATCAATCTATTGTTCATGGGGAATCAGCTCAATGTTTATTGGATACAAATTGCTCAATTACAGGTTGTTTTAATCCACTTGTTCCTATGAGTTCCATACGAGCTGCTCATCCCAGTTGGAGGAAGCTAGAATATACCTAAATTGATAAGCCTACCTGTCCTATGCTACGTCAACATCCACGTAGGACAAACTCCAATGGCTAGAAGTACAATCAGCAGCCAACGGTCAAAAGACATTTAATGTTTACGGCAGAAGTTGCAAAGACTTTCAACGACTATAATTCAAATATGCTTATAAATGTAGGAATCATTTTAAATAAATATATTTCATATACATTTATAGTGGTCAATGGATTTTGACCAAGTTTTAAGTGACGTGGCATTTAGTTTTAAGGAAATTAAATAATCTAGGATCGATCTACGTTTCGAGTAGATGATCGTGGTATATTTATTTTCTCCAAACCGATTCCCGGTGAGTGAGAAATAAAGGTTTAAAGTGAGTCACTTAAAGTATTTAGTAATGTGTTTGGGACTAAAGGTGAAGAGAAACTCTTGTCTCACATTAGTTATAAAACCAACATTCATCATGTATATAAGGAGGATAAGAAACCTTATGGTTTGACAAGTTGGGTCAAGGACCATCTGGCGCGTGGCGGTCTGCTGTCCTGGGGCTTATTTTTGCTAGTGGTCTGTCCCAGACCACCTGTGCCAGCATGTGGTCTGTGCCAGCAGGTAGTTTGTGCTACAGATGGCCTGGTGATCTGGCCTAATGATCTGGTCTGGTGATCTGGTAAGGTGATCAGGTCCAGCAGATCATTTGGTCCAGCAGGTGGCCTGGTCCAGCAGGTGGTCTGGTCCAGCAGATGGTCTGGTCCAACAGATGGTCTGGTCCAACAGATGATCTGGTCTGGTGATCTAGCCTGGCCTGCTACATGGTGACCTGGCCTGGTGGTCTGCTGGTTTGGCTTGGTCTGTGGCTTGGTGGCCTGATTTGGCCTGGCTTGCTGCATAGTGATCTGGTCTGGTGGCCTGGCCTGTGCCATGGCATGTGCCACGACCTGTACCATGACCTATCCCAGATGGCCTGCCAACGATCTGCCTATCGATCTATGATAGTGATTTGTCTAGCTTGAATTTATGGAGCTAGTTTGAACGTTGTGATATCAAGCTCCTTATCAACAAGCTTATGATGAATGTGGACAAATGTATGTCCAGATTAGGTAGATTAATTGATAATTAATTGCCACTAAATTTTGTAACTCCTATAACGTTCAGTGAATTGATGAGCATCAATTGTCATGAATGTAAATTAATTACAATTAATTAATGTAACTCCTCTTGAGTGGATTTGATCTATATATAGGTGGTCTCCATGCATTTTACATACACGGGAATACACAACATTCACAAGCTTCATCTTGCTGCATCTTATTTTTCAAGCATTTTTAGAAGAAGTTGTGTCCTCATCATTTTCCAGTTTGTCGGAGCTCGAAGGTTTGCGGTGCTGCCACCTCCGAGACGAAAGCCGTTTTATCTTTGGAGACATCACGCCACACCGAGAGCACTACCGGGGCATATTTTATCTTGCGGAAAGAAGGCTCTTTCCTCGACTCGGCTTCCACCAAATTTATTCTATTTTATTCCTTTGTAATAGAATAGAATAGCTATTGCAAATATTATTTTATTTTCATCCTCCCATTAATTTTCCTACAATCGCAAGACAAAATATTATCTTTTATTTGTGAGGGTTTTTCCTTTATTTTTATAATAAAGGAACAGTAGCTCATCTTTGGAGATTTGGAGAATACAGTAGCCACTGAGTTACTTTACTTCACCATTTGGAGATTTGGAGAATACAGTAGCCACTGATTTTCTTCACCATTTGGAGATGGCGTCTTCTACTTCAACTGAATTCAACACTGTCGCTGCCTTCTCATCCACCGTAGCTGTTGCTGCCACTGCCGCCAACACTGTTGCTGCTGCCAGAGGGTCTTCAACGATCCTAATCGTTGTTGACGCCACCACCAACACGCTGTTTACCGGGCTTGGAGCCGGTACGAACCATTCGGGGTTGAACGGTGGTTCCACGCATAGTGGCACTGTTGGTTCCACTTTTAGTGGTTCTGTTGGGTCCATTTTTGGATCCGGTGTTGGAGCCCACAGGCTCAACACGTCGGGCTCTCTCTTGGGAGCGAATTCGGCACCAAGGATGATGCCTCCTGCCAAAGAGCCACCGAAGTTCAGCGGTGCTGACTTCAAACGTTTACAACAGAAAATGTTGTTCTACTTGACAACATTGGGTTTCGCCGGGTTCCTCAAGGAGGACGAGCCGCTGACACCGAGTGCCGAGGAGACGAACTTCACTATTCGGGCTGCCTATGACAATTGGCACACTGAGAATTATCTTTGTAAGAACTTCATTCTAAATTCTTTAGATGATAGTTTATACAATGTATATTCCATTGTAAAGACCTCCAAAGAAATGTGGGAGGCTCTGGAAAAGAAGTATCGTAGCGATGACGCGGGTACAAAGAAATTTATTGTAGCTAAATTTTTAGACTACAAAATGGTAGACTCCAGACCCATCATGAATCAAGTTTAAAAGTTTCAACTCATTGTGCACGACGTCCACGCCGAAGGAATGATTCTACCGGATGCCTTCACGGTGGCGACCGTGATTGAGAAGCTACCTCCTAGTTGGAAGGACTTCAAGAGCTATCTCAAACACAAGCGAAAGGAGATGACTCTTGAAGACTTCATCGTGAAGCTTCTCATCGAGTCGGACGTGTGAAAGCGTAATCCGAAGGTGAAAGGGCCAATGGACGCTAAGGCCAATCTGTTGGGGAGAGGCGGTCCCTCCAAGAAGCATGCTTGCCCTAATGACAAGGGTAAAGGGAAGCAAAAGTCGACCCGCAAGTTCGATGGCAATTGCTTCAACTGTGGCAGACTGGGCCACACGTCAAGAGATTCTCGTGAACCTAAGGGCAAGAAGAAGAAGCACGCTGCCCACATTGCCGATAAGGAGTACGGCGAATGGGATGAAGGCGATCTTGCCGTCGTAGTCACCTAGGAGGTTAACTTTGTGGACAACCAAAGTGGATGGTACATTGATACCGGTGCAATCGCCCATGTGTGCGCCGACAAGACTAAGTTCATGACTTACAAGGCTGTTGAGGGGAGGAAGCTCAACATGAGAAACCAAGCCTCGTCCGATGTGGCCGGAGTTGGGGATGTGGTTTTCAAGATGACATCCGGCATCCCGATTACCTTGAAGGACGTTCTGCATGTACCAGACATCCACAAGAATTTAGTCTCGGGTTCAATACTAGTCAATAAAGGTTTTAGATTAATTTTTGAATCTGATAAATTTGTATTGACTAAGTCTGGAAAATTCATTGGTAAAGGTTATCTTACCAGGGGACTTTTCAAACTCAATATAATGGCCGTGCGCCGTAAAAGCTTGAATGATAATAAAAAAGCTTCTACTTCCTCTTACTTGATTGAGTGCTCCGATTTATGGCATTGTAGATTAGGACATGTGAATCTAAATGCTATAAAAAGATTAGTAAATTTGGATTTACTAAAATTAAGTGAAGTCAATACTCAAAACAAATGTGAAATTTGTGTTGAGGCGAAAATGACTAAGTTGTCGTTTCATTCGGTAGAAAGGTGTACAACTCCTCTAGAATTAATTCACACCGATGTGTGTGACTTAAAATTTGTGCAAACTAGAGGTGGTAAGAAATACTTCATCACTTTCATAGAAGATTGCACAAGATATTATTATCTTTATCTTCTAAGAAGTAAAGATGAGGCTATTGAAGCTTTTAAGAACTTCAAAGTTGAAACCAAAAATCAATTAAGCTGTCGAAATAAGATGGTTCGAAGTGATAGAGGTGGAGATTATGTAGCTTCGTTTGAGAAATTATGCAACGAAAGTGTAGGGGTGTCAATGGGTGGGTAAAACCCGGACCAAACCCGGAACTGGTCAAAACCCGTTCATTTCAAAGTTATGGTTCCGATTCCGATTCCAGACACGTTTATACCCGGCCATGTTCGGTCCGAATCTGACCCGACCCGCTAGATACGGTTCAGATTCTGATCCGGCCCAGCCCGACCAATTAATTTTTTTTTTCAATTTTTTTTTCAGGCATGTCCAAACCCGGCCATATTCGGTCCGGACCCAACCCAACCCATTCTAACCCGACCCGGCCCGGCCCGGCCCGACCAATATTTTGTTTTCCAATTTTTTTTCAGTTTTTTTTTTCCAATTTTTTGTATCTTAAAGGAAAAGTGAAAGTATCATTTTTACTAAGTTTAGCATCCTCCATATTTTGTTCATTCAAAGTTTGTATCCAACTGTAATGCTAAAACTTAATTGAATATTTTATATTTTAATTTTCAAATTAAAAGAAAAAAATTAAAGAATTTAGCCCCATGTAATTTTATTTACAATCCCCTAATAAAAATAAACCATTAATGAGTTTCTTTTTTCTCAAAGAATGCCTAATACGTCATTAACAGAAAAAATTCAAAACTTGCATAGCCTAAAAAAAATACGAAGAACATAAGAAAAGCTGTTTAAACTGTGACGATAAATCATTTTCTTATCGTATTTTACAAAGAACATAAGTAGAGCGTTGAATTTTATTTTTATTTTTTAAGAGAATTAAAAGTAAAACCAGTTATTATCATAAGAATAAATGGATTTACCGAATTGAACGGTAAGAAGGTTTTGGAAAATTTTCGTTACATAAATCGAAAGCGAATTACTCACTCTGAGAATTTAATAAATCATTACATAAATTATGGAAAAAAAATGCAATTTAAAAATTCATGAATTTTCGAGAAATAGGAAGTCGTTAATAGTGAAAATAGTTGTAGAACAGTACATATCAAATTATTAATAATAAACGGAGGAGAGATGAAGATAGAGAATGAGTATATGTGTTTGAGACCCATGAGTGACCCCGACCCAAAAAATACTCATGGGTATTCTCCCGACCCGGAACCACTAATAATTTAATTAACGGTCCGGGTCCGGATCAGGAACCAATATTTAACGGTCCGGTTCCGGTTCCAAAACCGTAACTATTTTAACGGTTTCGGTCCGAATTTTACCCACCCATTGACACCCCTACGAGAGTGGTATAATCCATCAAACGACGGCTCCTTATTCACCTCAATCTAACGGTGTTGCGGAACGCAAAAATGAACACTTAAGGAAATGATGAACGCTTTATTGATTAGTTCAGGGTTGCCCCAGAACATGAGGGGGGAAATTGTCTTAACAGCCAACTACATTCTGAAAAAAATTCCACTTAAGAGTAAAGATGTTACTACTTATGAATTGTGGGAAGGAAGAAAGCCCTCATACAAATATCTTAAAGTGTGGGGGTGTTTGGCAAAGGTTGAAGTGTCTCTACTCAAACAAGTTACAATTGGCCCTAAAACGGTTGATTGTATCTTTATTGGATATGCTCTTAACAGTAGTGTCTATCGATATGTTATTCACAAATCTAAAGTTCCCAACATGGTGGTGGGAACAACTATTGAATCAAGAAATGCTATATTTTTTTAGAATATATATCATTGTAAAGATAAGGATATAATTGAAGTCAATTCGAGTAAAAGAATTGAAGAAGAAACCACGCCTTCTAAATCAATAGATGAAGACCCAAAATCTTGCAAGCGACAAAGGTCTAATCTAGAGAATATAGAACCGAGACGAGGTAGTAGAGTTAGGACCCAAAAGACTTTTGGTCCTGACTATGTATTATTTTTTTTGGATGATGAGCCAACAACGATTAAATCAACTTTCTCTAGGTCCGACGCGGAGCTATGAAGAGAAGTTGTACAAAGTGAAATTAACTCAATTATGCAAAACCGCACTTGGGTGTTGGTTGATTTACCTAAAGGTTGTAAGCCCTTAGGATGTAAGTGGATCCTTAAAAGAAATTTTAAAGTCGATGGATCAATTGATAAATATAAGGCCCGATTAGTAGTCAAGGGCTTTAAACAAAGAGATGGGTAGGATTTTTTCGATACCTACTCACCAGTGACGAGAATTACTTCTATTAGAGTTCTTCTCGCGATTGCTGCTTTGCACAATCTCAAGATTCACCAAATGGATGTTAAAATTGTATTCTTGAATGGTGATCTTGAAGAAGAAATATATATGGAGCAACCTGAGGGGTTTGTAGTACCTGGCCAAGAAAGGAAGGTATGCAAATTAGTGAAGTCTCTATATGGGTTGAAACAAGCGTCGTTATAATGACACTTAAAATTTGACGACGTGATGTTGTCAAATGGTTTCAAAATAAATGAGTGTGTGTTATGAATGAAGATACCCCTGTTATCACCATTAGAGACGGTGGCAAGGAAGAGTTGGAAGAGAAATTGGAATTGGGGTTTTTATCTGAGTTGGGAGAATTTCACAAGAAGGAAGACGAGACTTTTGTTTTGACTGAGTCAAATGGGAAAAAGGCAATTCCCTTTACACGTGACTGAAGTATTCCCACACAAAAGAAGAGGACGTCGCGAACCCTTAATATTTCGCTGTATCTGCATTTTGTTATTATTTTTATTTAATTTCTGTTGTTTTCTGAATTCTGTTAGGAATAGGGAACCACACCATATATTCCCTTGTTGGCCAAGAAATTAGGCATCAAAAATGAAATATCTCAATTCCTCCTAATCTCCTTCTTCTCTCGTCTCTTTCCTATATTCTTCTGCAACTTCAGTTTCACATTTAAATATTACAAAAAAATACAAAAAATAGCTTGGGCACACTACAATTGGTATCAGAGCAGACATTTGCAGTTTCTGAAAGCAAATTATGGCGGAAATCACTTGGTTCAAAGATCTGCAGGAAGCACAAAAGAAGCTAGATCAGATTCTGCAAACTGAAACTATGAAGAGAGCTGCAGCAGAAGAGAAATTGCATGAGCAGATCTCTGATGTTAGTCAACAGATGGATCAAAAAATGCAAGGAATAGATCAGAAATATGACCACCTTTCCAAAACCTTAGCTGAGATTCAGTTACAATTGCTTAACCTGGGTAAAGACAAGGCACATGAAGGACCTATCTTGGGCATAACACCACAACCATCTCATGCTATGAAAGGTACATCGTCTGCTTTCTCATCTTATTCCTCTAAGTTCAAGGTAGATCATCCTCATTCTGGTGGTGGTAACTCTTTCCACAGAGTTGATTTCCCTAAATTTGATGGATCTAATCCTAGGGCATGGATTATTAAATGTAATACTTATTTTAAATTGACATATGCTATGAGTGATGAGCACATGGTTCAATTGGCAATTCATAATTTTGAGGGGAAGGCTCTGCAGTGGTTCCAAAACTTTGGGTATGAAAATATTCTGGAAATTAGCTGGGATCAGTTCTTACAAGTTATTGCTGCTAGGTTTGAAGATATTAATGAGGGCAAAATTCTGATGGAATTTAAGAACCTACGACAAACTGGTACCTATTTCCAATATGTTGAGAAGTTTGAGGAGCTGAGAGCTTGTTCGTTGCTCAGTGGGCAAATGAAGTATTCTGAGGAGTATTTTATTGCTAATTTTATAAGTGGGTTAAGTGATGAGATGCAAAACTTTCTGCCATTGTTCAAACCTCAATCTCTACAGGAAGCTATGGATATTGGGCAGAAACAGGTAGCTACATTGGATGCTCTGTCTAAAAGAGTTAAAAATACTCCTACCAGGAGTTTCTCAAATCAGTTTTCAAGTTATAAGACACCTGAAGGAGTGGTTACCCACAAGCCAAATACTCCAACTAGTTCCAAAGTTCCAGTCAAACTCTTGACTAGTGCAGAAATGGCTACAAGAAGGGAGAAGGGACTTTGCTACAACTGTGACAATCCCTATGTATATGGTCACAAATGCAAACCCAAGGTGTTCTATATGGCCATGTCAGAAGAGCAAGAGTTGGCTCATATACACCATGATGATGAGTATGTGGAACTGGAAATAGCTAGCAATGAACCCATGGAAGAAGAAGAAGTCTCAGTCAATGAGGATTGTTGTAGAGGTTAAGGGACATAAATTACATGTGTTGATTGATACTGGTAGTACCTTGAGTTTTCTTAAGAAAGGAACAGCTGAAAAACTTGGTCGCGGGCTTGATAATGATAAACCTATTTTGGTTAAGGTGGCCAATGGTCAGAAATTAATTAGCACACAAATAGCTACTGATTTCTGTTGGACTGTGCAAGGGCATGAGTTTACTTATTCTCTCAGGCTTCTAGAAAATGAAGGGTATGATATTATATTGGGAAGTGATTGGTTGGAGTACTGCACTCCTATTATACTTGATTACAGAAAAATGACTTGCACTATGCATATTAATAGAAAAAGGGTGAAAATGCAGGCTGTTACCAAAGATACTGAGTGCCAATTCATTTCTAGACCCAGTCTTCATTCTCTCATACATAAGAACATGGATGAGATGGAAGAAATTTACCTGATTACTCATTTATCCTTGGAGTCCAGCCAATCTTCACACCTCACCTCTTTGTTGGAAGAATTCAGTGATGTTTTTGATGAACCTCAAGGATTGCCACCTGTGAGAGGAGTGGAGCATCACATCAGTTTAAAACCAAACAGTGTTCCTAAGCACCAACCACCCTACAGGACAACACACAGCCACAAGGATGAAATAGAAAGGATTGTTGGAGAGTTGTTAAAAGATGGTATCATACAACACAGCAAGAGCCCATTTGCTGCTCCAGTTATCTTGGTGAAAAAGAAAGACAGTACATGGAGAATGTGTGTTGACTACAGGTATCTGATTCCCTTACTATAAAGCATGATTATCCAATTCCTATTATTGATGAATTACTGGATGAGTTGTTTGGAGCACAGTATTTCTCTAAATTAGACCTGAGATCAGGATATTTTCAAATCCTGGTTCACCCAAATGATAGATACCTTACAACATTTAGTACACATCAAGGCCATTATGAATTTTTGGTCATGCCTTTTGGGTTGTGCAATGCACCTGCTACCTTCCAATATTTAATGAATAGGGTGTTTCAACCCTATTTGAGGAAGAGTGTTTTGGTCTTCTTTGATGATATCCTAGTCTATAGTAAGGATTGGGCAGACCATCTTAAATATTAGAGGGAAGTGCTGGAATTGCTGAGGCAACATACCTTATATGCTAAGAAGAGTAAATGTCACTTTGGTCAGCAGAGAATTGAGTATTTGGGACATGTAATCACACCAGTTGGGGTCTCTACTGATCCAGAGAAAGTTTCTTGTATGATGAATTGGCCTGTTCTTAAGACAGTGAAACAACTTAGGGGTTTTCTGGGTTTGACAGGATATTATAGGAAGTTTGTCCAAGGCTATGGACAAATCAGCAGGCCACTCACTCAACTCCTTAAGAAGGATGGTTTTGCTTGGAATTCTGAAGCTGAGGAAGCTTTTCACTCTCTCAAAAAGGCTATGTCTACTGCTCCTGTTTTGACCCTACCTAATTTTACACAACCTTTCGCAGTGGAGACAGATGCCAGTGGTTTGGGTGTGGGAGCTGTCTTGATGCAAAATCACAAACCTATTGCTTATATGAGCAAGTCCCTTTGTCCCAAAAATCAGGCCCTCTCCATTTATGAAAGGGAATTCCTAGCAGTTGTTATGGCTGTTCAAAAGTGGAAGTCTTATCTTCAAGGTCAGAAGTTCATCATTAAGACAGATCAGCAAGCTCTGAAGCATTTGCTAGACCAGAAAAACATAAATCCTGTGTAGCAGAGGTGGTTAACTAAGCTTTTGGGCTTGAATTATGAGATACAGTACAATAAGGGGGTTGACAACAAGGTGGCAGATGCCCTCTCTAGATGTATTTCTACTCAGGAAACATGTCAAGCTATTTCCACTGTCACTCCATTATGGATTCAGAAAATTATGGATAGTTATCAGTCTGATTCTCACTACTCTCAGATTATGGCAGCTAAGGCTATTGATGGTACTGTGTATCCTGACTATCAAGTGGTTTCTGATTTGTTGAAGTTTAAAGGCAGGATACTTATTGGTTCTGATGTTGCCCTCAGAACTTCCTTGCTAGAGGAGATGCATAACACACCTTATGGTGGTCATTCTGGAATAAATGGTACTTACATGAGACTTCGAGGTTATTTCTATTGGCCTAAAATGAAGGAGGATGTTCTTTCATTTGTGAAAAGTTGTGATGTGTGTCAGAGACACAAATCTGATGTTGGTTTCTACCCTGGGTTGTTGCAGCCACTCCCTATTCCTAAGAAGGCTTGGTCTGAGATCTCTATGGACTTTGTGGAAGACTTACCAAAATCTGGAGGGAAGGATGTCATTATGGTTGTTGTGGACAGGCTTACCAAGTATGGGCATTTTCTGGCTATCTCTCATCCTTACTCTGCCCAATCTGTGGCTAAACAGTTCTTGGAAAACATTTATAAACTCCATGGTCCCCCTGATGTGATTATTTCAGACAGAGATAAGGTGTTCACCAGTTCCTTTTGGAAGGAACTCTTTAAATTGATGGGAACTAAGCTTGCTATGTCCACGGTATACCATCCACAGACAGACGGTCAAACGGAGAGGCTCAATTAATGTATGGAGAATTATCTATGTTGTATGGTGAGTTCTACCCCTAAATAGTGGCTAAAGTGGCTTCCTTTGGTTGAGTATTGGTATAATACCAATTACCATATGAGTTTGAAATGTACCCCTTTTCAAGCATTATATGGTTTTCCACCTACGCAATTGGGAATGGGTTCCTATTTGGATATTACCAACGGAGAGGCTAAGGATGTTTTTGAGGAACGGAGGCATTTTACCCAGCTTCTTAAAGAAAATCTCCTACAAGCTCAGAGTCGTATGAAATTTTATGCGGATCAGAAAAGGCAAGAACGAAACTTTGAGATTGGAGATCGAGTTTACCTAAAACTCCAACCTTACAGACAAAATTCCATCTCCCTACAGAAGAATTTGAAACTCTCTGCTCGCTATTATGGTCCTTTTGAGGTTATAGAGAAGGTTGGAATCGTGGCTTACAAACTGAATTTGCCAGAATCCTCGCGGATTCACCCAGTTTTCCACGTTTCCCTATTAAAAAAATGCATTGGTGAAGGAAGGTTACCTACTCCTGATCTCCCTAATGTTGATGTTGATGGGCAGTGCAAGATCGAACCTTTCTCTATTTTGAGTTCTCGTACGGTTCATAGGAATGGTCTGCCTGTTCCCCAGGTCCTGATTCAATGGCTGAATTTTGGTTCTGACCGCGCTACTTGGGAGGATGTTGCATATATCCGCCGCAAGTTCCCGGCTTTCGATCCTTGCGGACAAGGATCTTCGTTGGCGGGGGGTATTGTTATGAATGAAGATACCCCTGTTATCACCATTAGATACGGTGGCAAGGAAGAGTTGGAAGAGAAATTGGAATTGGGGTTTTTATCTGAGTTGGGAGAATTTCACAAGAAGGAAGACGAGACTTTTGTTTTGACTGATTCAAATGGGAAAAAGGCAATTCCCTTTACACGTGGCTGAAGTATTCCCAAAAAAAAGAAGAAGACGTCGCGAACCCTTAATATTTCGCTATATCTGCATTTTGTTATTATTTTTATTTAATTTATGTTGTTTTCTGAATTCTGTTAAGAATAGGGAACCACACCATATATTCCGTTGTTGGCCAAGAAATTAGGCATCAGAAATGAAATATCTCAATTCCTCCTAATCTCCTTCTTCTCTCGTCTCTTTCCTATATTCTTCTGCAACTTCAGTTTCACATTTAAATATTACAAAAAAATACAAAAAATAGCTTGGGCACACTACAGTGTGATAAATGTGTTTACATTAAGAACACAAAGGACGAATATGTTATAGTGTGTCTCTATGTAGATGACATGTTAATCATGGGTAGTAATATCCGAGTGATTAACGAAACTAAGTTCATGTTGAAAAGAAATTTTGACATGAAGGATATGGGGGTAGCTGATATGATACTTGGAATTAAGATTCTAAGAAGATAAGACGGGATCAGCTTATCACAATTTCATTATGTTGAGAAGGTGCTCAAAAGGTTTAACGCGTACGATAATGTACCTGTTAAAACCCCCTTAAAACTCAATGTTCACTTAAGCAAAAAACCGAGGTGAATCGGTTGCACAAGAAGACTATGCAAAGGTGATTGGGTGCTTGATGTATTTAACGAACTGCACTCGACCTGACATAGCATGTGTCGTGAACAAACTAAGTCGCTACACGAGCAATCCAAGCAAGGAGCATTGGAAAGCTCTTGTGAGAGTATTGAGATATCTAAAGTATACTCAATATCATGGGCTAAAATTTGGTAGATACCATCTGGTACTTGAAGGGTACTGTGATGCGAATTGGATCTCGGACACAAAGGATTCGCTTTCTACAAGTGGATATGTGTTTACGATCGGGGGTGGAGCTGTTTCGTAGAGATCCACAAAACAAACATGCATAGCCCGATCCACCATGGAATCTGAATTCATAGCTTTAGATAAAGCTGATGAAGAAGTCGAGTGGCTGAGAAACTTTCTCGAAGACATTCCATATTGGTCGAAACCAGTGCCTCCGGTGATGATTCATTATGATAGTCAAGCTTCTATCGGGAGGGCAAAAAGTGGTTTGTATAATGGTAAGTCTCGACATATCCGTCGGTGACACAATACTGTTAGACATTTGATCACAACGGGGGTTAACACAGTCGACTATGTAAAGTCGTTGGATAATCTAGCGAATCTACTAACCAAAGAGTTAAATCGAGATCAAATTTTTAAACTGCTACAGGGAATGGGTTTAAAATCCACAACTTGAAGAGTTGTCATAGTGGTAACCCAACCATGATGACTGGAGATTCCAAGAACTTGGTTCAATGGGAAAACTAAGCTATGAGAGTTCATGGGAAAACACTCATTGATATATCTATTCCCTAGAAGAGCACAATCGAGTGTTGACATTTAATGATTCTTTAGAGATTGAGTAGGGCAAGATACTCGAGAAAGAATCATTTATGTAAGTGTGAAGTGAGGGTCGCTTCCTATAAACACTTATGAATCCAAAGGGGTGTCCAGGGCCCGAAATGGACACAAAATGTGAGAACAAAAAAGGTTTGAGGTGTTGAAAGTGCTGACATCATTGTATAGGTACACGCCGTGGAGGAATAGTTCAAAGCATAATGCTACTAATCCGCCTATGTATCCGATGGTGTTGGCTATGGAAGGTTCAAAGCCATAAACTACCTATCCTAATACTTTTACACTTCGTGAGGACAAAGCTTGTATCTGCATCTGCATTTGGGTTATTTCCACTCATGTGGGGGATTGTAGGAATTGTTTTAAATAATATATATTTCATATAAATTTATAGTGGTCAATGGATTTTGACCAAGTTTTAAGTGACGTGGTATTTAATTTTAAGGAAATTAAATGACCTAGGGTCGATCTACGTTTCTAGTAGATGATCGTGGTATATTTATTTTCTCCAAACCGATTCCCGGTGAGTGAGAAATAAAGGTTTAAAGTGAGTCACTTAAAGTATGGAGTTATGTGTTTGGACTAAAGGTGAAGAGAAAACTCTTGTCCCACATTGGTTATAAAACCAACATTCATCATGTATATAAGGAGGATAAGAAACCTTATGGTTTGACAAGTTGGGTCAAGGACCATCTGGCGCGTGCCAGTCTGCTGTCCTGGGCTTATTTTTGCTAGTGGTCTGTCCCATACCACCTATGCCACCAGCTGTGCCAGCAGGTGGTCTGTGCCACAGATGGCCTGGTGATTTGGCCCAGTGATCTGGTCTAGTGATTTGGTCAGGTGATCTGGCCAGCAGGTGGTCTGGTCCAACTGATGATCTGATCTGGCCTGCTGCATTGTGGCCTGACCTGGTGGTCTGCTGGTCTGGCCTGGCCTGGGGCCTGGTGGCCTGATCTGGCCTGGCCTGCTACATTAGTGATCTGGTCTAGTGGCCTGGCCTGTGCCATGGCCTGTCTCAGACAGCTTGTGCCATGGCATGTGCCATGGCATGTGCCACGACCTATGTCATGTCCTGCCCAACGATCTGCCTATCGATCCATCACAGTGATCTGTCCAGCTTGAATTTATGGAGCTAGTTTGAACGTTGTGATATCAAGCTCCTTATCAACAAGCTTATGATGAATATGTACAAATGTATGTCCAGATCAGGTGGATTAATTGATAATTAATTGCCACTAAATTTTGTAACTCCTATAACGTTCAGTGAATTGATGAGCATCAATTGTCATGAATGGAAATTAATTACAATTAATTCTTGTAACTCCTCTTGAGTGGATTTGATCTATATATAGGTGGTCTCCATGCATTTTACATACACGGGAATACACAACATTCACAAGCTTCATCTTGTTGCATCTTCTTTTTCAAGCATTTTTAGAAGAAGTTTTGTCCTCAACCTCTTCCAGTTCGTCGGAGCTCGAAGGTTTGCAGTGCTGCCACCTCCGAGACGAAAGCCGTTTTATCTTTGGAGACATCACGTCACACCAAGAGCACTACCGAAGCGTATTTTATCTTGCGGAAAGAGGGCTCTTTCCTCGACTCAGCTTCCACCAAATTTATTCTATTTTATTCCTTTGTAATAGAATAGAATAGTTACTGCAAATATTATATTATTTTCATCCTCCCATTAAGTTTCCTACAATATATACATCAAGTCTTCTTCAGAAATGGTGTTCGTGACATTACCTAGAAAAAGCTTCAATGCCACAAGATTCTCTCTCCAGTTTTTCATAGATTTGTTCAACACTAGATATAAATCATATACATTCTTGAGTGTTGTAAATTTGAGAGAAATCACCATAATTCTGAAGATAACCCGCTAGAACTTATCTTAGATTTGAGCCTTCAAAGCTCATAGTTCTAGTTTCCTCCATAGCCATAAGCTTGGAGGAAGAACGATTATAAAATCGTCGAACTCAACGAGTTTAAATAAGAGAGTTGTAATCTCGTAGTCAGCAAGAATAAATAAGCGAGTTTTGGTTCGTACTTAACGAGGATAAATAATCGAGGGATCCAAGGTTAAGGAATTCATCGATCTATTGATTGATCGTGGACGTAGGGGGTTTCCTGAAGCACGTTAAATATTGTGTGTTCTTTTATATTTTGCATTACATTTCTTTGATTTTCAGTTTATCACTCACCAGTGAGCTTATCTAATTAAGTGAATTGTGCATCTTGAATCAATCTCTTAAAGTACACTCGATATAAACAAAATATATTTTCTAAGTATAAGAGCAGCCAACAACATATACACAGCTTCTGCACACGATCTGTACTTGGACAGATAGTCTAGTGTGCTCCAGTCAGCTGTCAGTCTATCTGCTCCTTGACAGATTACTTACGCTCTGTATTGAGAACTTACTTGAGCAGTTGGATCTCTCTCTACATCAGAGTAGATCGACTGCTAAGCCAAGCGAGCTGTTTTGGTATAATCAGCGAGCTACTTCTCAATCTGTTGTTCACAGCCAATCGCGAGAAAGTTGGATTGTGGTGTATTCCCCCCCACCCAATACACCACACATGCTCTCCCACAACTTGAGATGATTTGCTCACATGGTCTGCCCCAGTTGGACAACTCATTATCTAGGACCAAGTCTCGATGAGATGACTTGTCGAAGACCATGTTACCAGAAATATCAAACTGATCTGCCTAGGCCAGGTCACTACCATCATGTTGATATCATCGACCTGACCATCAACCTGCTTCTCTTTTACCTCTTAATCTTCAGCGAGATGGATGATACTAGATATTACGACAAAAATAAATAACTAGATATTAATCTTCAGCGATATTTGCAACATACATCTACATATATCAACTAATCCAAATATCACTTTTCTTTTCCAACTATTAAACATCTGAGTTCTTCAATTTGCATGCTCAATCAAATAAGAACAAATTCATCTAATATGAATATAACAATATGTTCATGAATAAAGAATCATGAATTAGTTTATCCAAACTATAATTATTCA
The DNA here is from genome assembly GCA_026898415.1 of Leonotis leonurus. Taxonomy (NCBI): domain Eukaryota; kingdom Viridiplantae; phylum Streptophyta; class Magnoliopsida; order Lamiales; family Lamiaceae; genus Leonotis; species Leonotis leonurus. Next base: position 46,447 of record JAPKLX010000111.1, on the reverse strand, counting down.
AAGTCAATAACGCAAATCGAAACAACACCAAAAAATTTCAAAACCGAAACCCACGTTTGACAAAACATATCTTAGAAAATTATCCATATAATATTACCTTATAGGAAAGACACGATTCTTTTTTACGACAAATCATCATACTCAATTGATTAGGGACTCATGTTGATAATGTGTTGTTATATGAATTTTTAATACTACCAATTGGTTTTGGAAAATAGTAAAGAGTAAAGAGAACGGAGAAAATAAGAAGAAAATCGCAGGAGGACAAAAAAAAAAGAAACCGTTTACTTTTTTATTTAACATCTAGATCCTTTATAAAATAGAGTTTAACAATATATATGCATAATTAAACAAAAAAAAAATTTAATAATAATGTTTATATAATACTAATAATATTTATAACAAAAGTAACATGATATATAGGCTTATGAAAGCGGTTCAATAAGTTCTTCAGAACATGGCCCCAAAATTATAAAAAGCCTCAAATATTGAATTATTATATGTCCAACCATTTTTATTCATATTATTTTAAAAAATCCTCCTCCTCTCTCTCATTTATTCTTGTCTTTATTTTTCATTCTTGCGTTGGTCTGACTTGTATATTTTTCTTCCTTTTCTTCTTTTTTATTATTATTTATTTCCTTGAGAATTTAAACATCAATCCAACACCAAGACAACGTTTTTTACATTAATTTCCATGAGATTTAAGAATACATTTTTTTTCATATATTTATTTGCAAGAAATTTGGAATTGGCTCTGCATCAATGGAATCTCATCATCCACACATAACGAATTGGTGTGGTATATTCATATCATAATATATGAATAGTAAGAAATAGCATTCTTATTGAAACTAGAACTCATAGGGAAGAAAATCTATTTATGGATGAAATCAAATATGCAGTATTTACAGACAAAAGTATTCGGTTGCAGAAAAATCAATATACTTCTAATGTCGAATCAGGATCAACTAGGACATAACTAAAGCATTGGGTCGAACTCTTCTTTGGTGTCAAGGTAATAGCTATGAATAGTCATCGACTTCCGAGAAAGGGTAGAAGAATGGGACCCATTATGGGACATACAATGCATTACAGACGTATAATCATTACTCTTCAACCTGGTTATTCTATTCCACCTCTTAGTTCAATCTTTCTATATTCAAAAATCAAAATTTGATTTTATCTATCATAAAAAATATTGTTTCACTTGGTCTCTAAACTAAACCAGCGTGAGCAGTGAAACAGTGGGATACTAACATTGTAGAATTGAAAATTTGCATCAATGAAAAAAATTATTCACAAATTTTATATTTTGTAAGATATTATTATAATATATTATTTTATGTAATATTTTAATAAATTTAAAATTTTAATTTTATAAATAGCACGACATTAATATTAATGGAGACGGCTCGATAATATAATGAAAAAGAACATAGAGAAGAATGTATCTAAGACGATAACTTTAAAACTTGTAAAAGTAAATGGAATTATTTTGTGCGTTTAGGGAAAGGGTGATCACCAAAAATTAGAGATAAAAGTATTATTTATGATTCTTTTTGTGATTATAGGCAAAGGAAATTGGAATCAATTTCCAACGACGACTATACAAATCAAAAGAAAAATGCTAAAATTTACTTGTCCGGTCAAATTTATTAATAATTTTATGTATTTTGAAATTAATTTCAAAGTATATGAGTCTGTTAGATATAGAGGGTATTTGACTAACTTATTTTAAAGAATTTATAAATTATTGGAACTTATAAGCTTTTGCAAGAACTTATAAGATGTCATACCCTAAAATCTTATAAGTGGTCAAAGTGTTTGAACAAATGAACGATAAGCTCTTTAATGACTAAAAATGACATTACTCATTTTTTAAAAACTCTCTATTTTTTTTAATAATTCTAATAATAAAATATTGTGTGGTTATTTATGTAATTTTATTGTAACTTATAAGTTAATGACAAAATAAGTTGGGACGATGCAACTCTTTTTTTGAACAACTTATAAGCTCCAAGAGCTTAATTTTATAACTTATAAATTCTTAAGAAGTTTAATTAACCAAACACTTTTAAGGAGGTTATAAGCTCAACTAAACACCACCATAATTTTACCTATGTACACTTTAAATAATTTGAAACGTGTTCGATCAAGTGATTAGATAAAACAATTTCATGAGCAACGACATTAAGAAATTAGTACTATCAAGTTTTCAAAATAAGGAAATCTAAAGAAAGATCACAGTCTATCTCAATGGCGTAGCTAGAAAATATCAAAAAATAGAGATATCATCGATTTTTCGATAATTTTTTTACGTCTACAATGTAGGTGGAGCTATATTTCAATTTTGAATTTTTAATATTTTTTTACAATAATAAAAATAAATCAAAAAAAGTATGGGAGGGGCCCTCCCTTTTCCCTCGGCTACTTATCTATCTATTAATAACTTAGGAAAACAAAGTCTAATGCAAAAGGTACGTTAGATCTTCTATTCTGATAGTTAGTTAGCGTTAAGTGTATGTTTATACATTATATTTGTAGATTGTATTCTCTTTAATAGATAAAATTTTCACCAAAAAATAGTGGTCAAAAATATTTGTTAGATTAACAAAATTATATGAAAAATGTATGAAGGCTCAAGGAGTTCTGAAGTTTATACCTTTATTTAAGCTATGTAGTTCGATTGTGTGATTAGCTTGGTCCTAGAGTCGCTGGCAAAGCCTGCAAAACAAGATTGGAGGAAGGATCAGGGGTCCTCCGGGAAAACACTCCGACACTCAAGTCAGTTTATGGTCTCAAGAAGAGTGCATGAAAGAATAAGTGTTCGTTCTCTCTTGTGTGCGAAGCAAATGATGAAGTATATATAACTAGGTATATGAAGGGTAAATAAGCAATATACCTCAGACATACTAGGTGTAAATGGTGTGTGTAAATGATCCTCGACCAATCATGGCTTACCATGTAGCAATGGTCCCCGTTTTGGTTGTTAGAAACCATCGCCGCATAATTTTGCAACTCTGACATATGTTAGACACGAAGTTGACATATGTTGGGTAATACTGTAAATGTGACTATCATACTTAGCAGATCCCTAAAACTAAACCCCTCGAGGTAGATTTCAGAGATAACCTTACGCAGAGGTGAAAGGTACTCAAACTCTGCCCTCTAGATACCAGCCAGACTATAAGGATTCTCAGATCCTTCTCCACTTCTGGGTATTCGGAAACTACATTCACCTTTGAAAAGTATTTTCTTCTGTTGTGAGTTTCCTTTTATCTTTATAAAAGTGGTGCTGATAGTATTCTCCATCAACCCTACAAATTCCTCATTTATTATCCCTCAATTTTTTATACAATTAATTTCACAATTAATTTTTTCATGATATATATATTCTCTTGAATAGTGTGAAATGTCTTGGTACATAATGTTATTGTATTTGTACAACCAATACGTTTCTTCTTACATAGAGAGTTTATTCACACGCAAACAGTTCATCTTATAATCTTTGCCGTGGCCATTAGACGAAAGAATACGATTGAAATTCAATTAAAATAAGATTCCAATTAGTGGATAGGTTCATTTGTAATTCCAAGATTTTAAATAGTGAATTACGCACTTGGTTTGGTTTGGTTGTAGCATCCAAAGATGTAGATTGTTAACGAAAACTAGTTTGTGCACCCGTGCTATGCACGGGAATATGTTATTCAAATAAAACTTATGAATATATTAATAATAAAATAAATTAAAAATCAAAATTTAATTTTGGAATTTAGAAATTAATAAAACTTTATGATTTTATATAATAATATAATAATATTTAAATTTTACTTTATAGTCATTCTAATTTTAAAATTAACAAATAAAACGACATTAAAATTTTGAAAAGTTAAATGATAATATAAATTATTACGTAATCATAATAATAAGAATTTTTAAATTTTCATATATATTAGTATTAATTTTTTGGATAGTTCATAAATATAATTCTAGCCGTTCTATACGGTTCGATTCCAAATCGTGAACTATCTTAAAAACGATTTGGTTCTAATTTTGAATATTCGAAGGAGTTAGGTTTCAAACTACAATCATGAGCACTTCTACTTCTGTAATTTTATAAATTTTAATTGGTTTAAATACTAATAATAATTAATTGATCATATAATAAAATTAACATAGTCATATTTATAAGTGTTATAATTTTTAGTTGTTTGAGCAATCTTTTAATTAATATTGATCTACATATAATTTATCTCACAAAGAGTTGATTGTCTAAAAATATCTCTCATTGTGTTAACTAAAAATAAATATGAACGATTCATATTTTTATATTATATTATTTTTTATTATTTTATATTTAATAAAATAAAATAATTTTAAATATTTTCTCTAAAAATATTAAGACATCCATTAAAAAAAAACTTTATAATGAGCTTCTATGCATGGTCTCAATTTATAATGGATTGAGTTTCAACTTTCATGCATAATATTAAAACATATTATAAACAGTATTCAACTTTATAATTAGGAACATTATAATTTAGTAAAATATATTATATGTATAAGAATATGTATACATATAATTATTTTCAATTTATTAATGTGTTATAATTTTTTATATTAAATTTATATTTTATATAACATATATCAAATTAAATGTATTGTCGAGATATTTAATTTAATATGCATAATATTGCAAATATTTTTACGAAGAAAATAAATAATTTTAGGAGAAATGTGTTATAGGAGAGAGAAAATAATCTATAAAGTTTTAAAAATTAATAAGGTAAACGTTAAACATAAACCAGATTCAATTGTACATGTATATTATGATTTTTAAATATAGAGATCGAATCATGTTAAGGTTAATTTTTAAATTTAATAGTTGTAGGATTATATTTGCCATTAAAATTGAAGTTATTTACAAAATTTGTCACTCAAAAATTTAAAAAGGCCAAAACGTCTTTTATTTTGAATAGAGGGAGTAGTTGATAATTATGATCACTGTTTGCATCTAAATAGAACCCATCTATATATAAAAGACGTTTTGGCCTTTTTTAATTTTTGCAAATTAATTGTCGTTACAGTATAAAACTCCTCTTATTTCTATTGTTGCCCTTAATTAATCTCTCTCGAAACTTGTAATTTCACTCTCTACTAATTTTAATTAATCATTTATTGAGGTTAAATTCGACAAACATAAATATCCTTAATTTGTGTGCACAAGACTAGAACGACATATAATTTGAATAGGAGGGAGTATTAATTAGAAAATTTTAAATATATTTTTTCCACAAGATTGTATTAATTCTAATTATCAACTATTAATTAGAAAATTTTAAATCATAAATAAGATTTAGTTAAATAATATTGAATAAATAAAAATATTAATTAATTTACAAGTATGATGATTTGTGTATCTATATAATATTATTACATCGATGGTGTTTTTGAGAATTGGGTTAATTTCACTTGTCATAAAATTTTATCAAGGATGTTGGTTTGGCAATAATAATGAGTAGGTCAACTGAATGCTGAGTTAGGAAAATTGATTGAAGTACGTGTAAAATACTGCTCCTTCCCTCTCACTAACGTGAACGTGGTCTTATTGTTCCGATTGAAACGGTTCTATTTTATTTTTTTGATAAATTTTATAAGTAAAAAAATAAATGTTATTAAAATAAATTTAATAAAATAAAATATTAATTTACGTGTAAAAATAAAGATAATTATACTTGTAAAACAGAGGGAGTAGTATATAGTTTAAATAGATCTGATTTTGTAAAAAAAAGAAAGTTAAAATATAAATACAATTTGTGGCTGGGAGGAGAAAGAGAAACTAAACTAGTAAAAATGAGGACATATAAAGCAATTTGGTTCTATTATAGGAAAGTAATTGAAATTTATGTTGATCTTATTCTTTGATTTTCATATAAAACAAGAATTGAGATCTGAATTTAGAATATTAAATGGGCCTAAACCTAGAGTGGGGCCCACCACGTGTACTCATCCTGGTAGAATCAACATTAGGCTTTATTCCACAGTTCATTTATTTTGTTACTATTTCTGTTATTTTAATGAGTTCACGAATTTATTCGATTTTGTAAAGGAAATTCTTATTTATACACATAACTAGAATATATAAAATGTAATTTAAAATTCACACTATAGAATTATTTGGTTGGTTAGATTAATAGGATTATTACTTTTCAAAATCACATTTCTTATTAAAAATTTCTCATTTTTAATTCCACTTTACACATCTTGTCACTTTATATGTCCTCATTTTTATCAAAATATGTGATTATTTAATCACATATTTTAATAGAAAGAAGATTATTTAATCACATATTTTAATAGAAAGAAGACATGAAACGGTGAAGTGTTTAAGAATGAAGAATTTTGAATGGAAGTGAGGAGATATAAAGAGTAATTAATAATCATATCAATATAATCCATTTAATCAAGCAAACCAAACGATCTCAATATATAATGTATTTTTAGTTAGGACTGTCAATTTTTGACACGACACAATAACCTGACACGAACACGTACGAAATTAGTGGGTTAGTATCAAGCTTTATCGAGTTCGGGTCGTTATCAGGTTGATCCGATAAGAACACAAAATTATCAGGTCAGGTTCAGGTTACCTGATAAGAAAATTTTATAATATATTAACTATTTATATTTTGAAGTAAATGTAATATGTCATACATTTTTTCCAAAATATTTTATATTTTTTAAAATATAAAAATGAATATATTTTATAAATTAAAAAAATTATGCATTTATTATTTTTTATTATAATATTATAATTTTTATATTTTTCATCGTATAAATTTATTTATTTTATCGTGTTGATAACGTGTCGTGTCGTTATCGTGTCATGTCAACACGAAAGTTATCGTGTTCGTGTCGTGTTCGGGTTTGAGCTTAACAGATCGAGTTCGGGTTTGACATTAACAGGTCGGATTGTTATCAGGTCGACCCGATAACGACCCAACCCGCATGACTTGACATCCCTACTTTTAGTCACATTTTCTCTGTTTCATTATTGATAACTCTCTTACATTGAAATTGTAAGTGTTTTAGTTTTTCTTAAAATGCGTGCCGAGTCAAAATGGATAAGAAAATTATATATATATATATATATATAAAAGAAATATCAAATAATATTCTCTTCATTTACATTGTTCTTGATATTTGGCTATTACATATATTCTAATTTCTAATAATGTGTTTTGACTTTATATGAAAATGTATATGTATTGAGTGAGGTTGGACACCTTTTTAATTTATTATTTTTAATTGATACTATATAGTGAGTGAGGTTGATCCAATTTTTTCACGATTGGCTGTGAACAGCAGATTGAGAAGCAGCTCGCTGTTTATATCAGAACAGCTTGCTTGGATTAGTAGTCGATCTCCTCTGATGAAGAGAGAGATTCAATTGCTCAAGTGAGTTCTCAATATAGAACGTGAGTAATCTATCAAGGAGCAGATAGACTGGCAGCTGGCTGGAGCATACCAGACGATCTGTCCAAGTATAGATCGTGTGTGGAAGCTGTGTATATGTTGTTGGTTACTCTTATACTTAGAAAATATATTTTCTTTATATCGAGTGTTCTTTAAGAGATTGATTCAGGATGCACAACTCTCTGGTGAGTGATAAATAAAGAATCAAAACAATGCAATGCAAAATATAAAAGAACACACAATATTTAATGTGGTTCGGGAAACCCTCTACGTCCACGATCGATCAAATCTTGATCGATGAATCCTAACATTGGATCCCTCATTTATTTATCCTCGTTGAGTACGAGCCGAAACTCGCTTATTTATTCTCGCTGAGTACGAGATTACAACTCTCTTATTTAAACTCGTCGAGTACGAGATCTGAGTTTGGTTTTATAATCGTTCTTCTTCCAAGCTTTTGGCTATGGAGGAAACTAGAATTATGGACTTTGAAGGCTCAAATCTAAGATAAGTTCTAGGGGGTTTATCTTCAGAATTCTGGTGATTTCTCTCTAATTTACAACACTCAAGAATATATATGATTTATATCTAGTGTTGAATAAATCTATGGAAAACTGGGGAGAGAATCTTGTGGTGTTGAAGCTTTTTTTGGGTAATATCATGAACATACGAATACTATTTCTGAATAAGGCTTGAAGTATTTATAGGCATATTTGAATTATATCCGTTGGAAGTTTTTCCAGCTTAGCATTAAATGCTCTTTTGACCGTTGGTTGCTGACTGTACTACTAATCGTTAGAGTTTGTCCTACGTGGATGTTGACGTGGCATAGGACAAATAGACTTATCAATTTAGGTAGATTCTAGCTTCCTCCAACTGGGATGAGCAGCTCGTTTGGACCTCATTGTCACACCCGCTTTCTATTAAATCAAGTAAAGTTGGGGACATGATCAATGAAAGGAATAAACGACGAGAGTAAGACAATGAATACTCCTCTCATATCATAAATCAAGGATTCATTCCATAAATTCGTGAAGTCAGAGTCATAAGCTCGTTACATCACATGACTAAATTAAGAGTTTAAATATCGGTCTTATTACATATTAGTCTAGCATCGGAAATGTAGGATCGCATAGATGAAATCCTACGTGTATGAAGACACGTAGAACTCCCAAGAGTCAGCTACTAGGAGACCGACAAAAAGCCCAATGTAGCACCCGTATCTTCTTCGTTCTTAACCTGCACGTTTAGAAATACATGCAGGGCTGAGTACAAATTGTACTCAGGAGACACGTGCCGAAATAGCACACGTACATATATATAACTGTCAAACCATTCTAGGTGATACATAGGGATTTTGTCTCTAAAGCACATATGTTCACAGAAGCATTTATTTGAGAAAATTCTAAGTTCGACTACAGTCCTAGTTCTTTGTAATCAACCATATCTGAAGCTTCTTTGTGTCGGGGAAGTGGCCACTTCCCACAGACACTCGACCGGTCAACATCTAGATGATTCACGGTCCTGTGTACACTAGTCCGAGTAGTATATCTAATCTATTGGGACCCGAATTCGATTATACATATAGCAGATAGGCATCATACATAAATCAAAACATTTATGGCAAGATAGTGTTTTGAAAAATATCTCGTTTCAATTTTGAAGTCAAGCACACATATTTTATAGAGTGAGAAAAGCCTACTTGAATAGTCTTGATTGGTGACTGCTTTGTTCTCGAGATGCGGATCCGACCTCTCGTCGAAACCTTTAAATAAATCTCAAGTGAGATACATTTATCAAGTATATCTAATACTTCTAAGTGTAAGGAAATATTATCCTTTATTACTTCGAGAATTATTCTCGGGTCTTTAGAACTCGACTATTATACGAGTCTAGGAGTTGTATTTCTAGAGGAGTCGTTTGGTGATTTCCAAATCACTTTATGATTCGGGAATTTACTTTACCCAATAAATAATTATTGGGTAATATAACTAAAGGCATTTCTAATTTAATATCTCGATCCTTAAATTGAGATAAATAATTTCTAATTAAGCTAATTAAATTTCAATTATCATACTCTAAGCATGATTTATAATTTAATCATTTATTATGATTAAATTCTAATTAAAAAATTAAATTCTAATTTGGTAAATAAATTTCTAATTAATAACTTAAGTCTTCCAATTTAGCTTTAAAATTCTATTCTTGGACTTAGCCCAATTAAATTGGATCTTAGTCTATTAAAATGTTATTAGTCCATTTAATTTATTTAAGTGAGCCCAATTAAATTAAGCCTTGATCCTTTAGATGCTAACTAGCCCATTTAATCTAATTAGATGGGCTCACTATTTAATAAAATCAGCCCACACTTAATTAATCAGTTCAGGCCCATGTAAAATAATATCGGCCCACTCATTATTCTAACACAAGCCCAATCATATTTTTATTTCTGGAGCCCAAAAGATTAAGTGGTTGGCTCGTTAAACCTTTTAATCTGGGCCTTGACTGAATCATTAAATCGGCCCGTTACCCGGCCCGGGTTCTAGAGTATTCTACTCTAATGAGTTAACCCTATCTACCCCATTCTCTCTCAGACAGATCTCTCCCTCTCCCTCTCCCTCTCTCTTTTCCTGCCTTTGCGTCGCCTTCCCCCCTCCCGTCTGGCTCTCGTCTCTTTCTAGAGTTTCTTCTCCAGTCGGAGTCCACGCAAGGACAGCGCCTCCTCCTTTCTATCGATTCGTTGCTCCTCTCGCAATAAACCCGATGGACAACAGCCAGTGGAGACTTGCGCGTTGCCATCTCCCTGCCTCGGCGCCCAGGTAATTTCTCCATTCTCTTCCTCATCCTTCCTCAGCTTAAATCAAATTCTTCGTTTCTTTCTTTCTTTCTTGAAAGGGTTTGCATGCGATAGGTTTTCCATCAATTTTGTTTAGTAGAGTTCTTGATATATATTCCTTTAATTACTGTTTTCGTCTCTCTTTTGGGATTAATTTAGTTTCCATTCTATTTCTGAGGTTGGAGAGAGTTGTGATTGGTGATTCGGGTTCAACTCCGGTGGAGTTCCGGCAGTCGGGGCAGCAGGGGATTGGCTCGGTCGTGAGGGTTCTTTTGGCGTGGGAAAACAGCTTATGTATGTCGAAAGATAAGTTTCTTCTCCACTTATATTGTAACTATTGCATTTCATCCCAATAGGCTTAGGACATGTTGATTGGGGATTGATTTGGATGGAATTTGGGCTGGAACGGTGTGGTTTCGAGCTAGGTGGTTCGGTAGCGCTCTGCCCGCTGGGACAACAGTTGGTTGCTATCCCGCGGCTGTTATGTTCGTTGCACCACAGCAGCAGAGTCTCCACTTCCTTAAGTTCTTAACTTCAATTTCTCATGCTACTAGATTTAGGACTTGTTGAATTGAACTTTAGGTCAGATTTTAGTTTGAAGTTGATTTCTTTTCTAATGTGAGTTTATTATCTTGCTGGGGTGTTATGATATTCATGTCTGAACTTGGAATTCTAAGCATGATATGTTCTAGGTTCTTCTAAGTATTAGAGTTCTAGCTTTGATAGGTTAAGTCTTGTAGAATTTTATGATTACTAATGAACATGCTTTGTTTGCAACTAAGTCCAAGGACAACATTAACCTTTACTAGTAACTGAATCCTAATAGTATGCATATATTTCTAAAGGTTTGAGGTTCAGTTCTTTGTTTACCTGGACAGTACTTGGTATGCTGGTTTGAGATGGCAGAACTATCTCTCCTCGGTCCTCCTCTGCTCCTTGCTAAGCTTTAAGTGTGGGATGTATCTATGTGGTGTTTTGAGTGAGTTTCTGGGGTGTGGGAGAGTCCCTCCCGTAAGGGAATGGCCACCTATTTATAGAGTTAGTTTGACAATGTTTGCAACATCATCAGAATATCATCTAATCTGTTATAATATCTTTGTTTTGTATCATGTTGCAGGGTGTTACATAGAGGAGGGCTGGATTGTACTGTATATCTGTATAATTTCTCAATGCTGCAGAGGTTTCCCCGAGTGTTCTGGCCTGATCTCTTCTCCCTCCTCCAAATTTTCCCACTTTCTCTAATAAGTGTTTATTCCTTTTCTGCAGGGTTTGTTCTAATTTGTTTATTTCTATTTCAAGGTCTTCTTCTCACTTCCTATTGCAGTTCCTATCCTAGGCTTAGCAGATCCTAGTTGTCATCTCATTTCATTTTTTTAACATTATTTCTTGTTTCTTTTTACAGGTTTTTCGATGGCTCATGGAATAGAGCAAAAGCTGCCCTTTCTACCAGACATAGGCAGCAGGATCCTCTGCTTCTTCCCTTGCAGCCTGTCTCTCTCTCCTTGCTTAATTCACTCTTTAGTCCATTCTTTTAGTCAGATTCTTAGTTTGTTTTGTTACCCAAAATAGCTGATCATCTGGATTGTCTAGTGCATCTAATACTGTTTTGTAATATAGAAAATCTTCGGCTAGAAGCCAGTGTATATATCTCATTGTCCTTTTGTAAAGTTTGTATTTTTTTTTTTGTAAGGGAGCAAGACTTATCCATTCCACACTTATGCATATATATATATATATACATCGATTTCTGGCTTCTAATATTTTACTTTGTTGCACTAATCATAAGAATCACCATTAATAAGGCTGTAGAAAATGCTAATTATTATTTCCAATAATAGCACTGATCATGATAAGTCATTAATTATTATTAGTGGTTCCAAAATAGTATTATAACTCATCCATTTAATAAAGGTGCTTGCTATTGAGTAATATTCCATCATCCTTAATATAATTAGCTCATTTATGTCATAGTTGTTTTTTTTTTATACCTCTATAAGGTTATTGTTCACATCTATGTGATTTGCTACTAATTTATAATTGGCGACACCGACTCATGTTTAAAGATCTGAATGCATCAAATTATTAATCCCATGAAAAGATGACGTTACTATCAATCACCACTAACGGCTAATCCCTTCTTAATTTACGAGACTCGATCTCATAAATCGGTATAATTTTGTAAACGTGGAAAATTTTGCTAACTTATTTGGGAGTAAAAAGTCGGGGCATTACACTCATAGAAATAGGTGGATTAAAACAACTTGTAGTTGAGCAGGTTGTATCCAATAAACATTGAGTTGATTCCTCATGAACAACAAATCCATCTTCTAGACACAGATCTTTTGTATTAATCTTTTTCTTGTACACCTTGTTGTCCATCTCGCTATGCAGCTCGTTTGTGCACTTGTTGTTCAATCTGTTAGACACAAGTCGTTTATAACGAGCTGTTCCTTGTGTATCTTCTTATGCAGCTTGATGTCAACCTGTTTGATACAAGGTTGATTCTATCTCGATGCTTCTTGATCTTCATATCGACATGTCCATCGATCTGTCCTCGATAAGTGTGTTGGTCTCTTGTTCGATAAAATAGATGCAACTAAATCTAGATAGATCAGGTTAGTCCTATGAACAGATTGTTACATCAAACTGTTCTCACATTTTGACTTAACCTGCTACATAACAAGGTCGATCTTTATAGCACAGATCGTTAATTTAATTTGGCTTTACAAGTTGATCTCTCATATAATAGATAGACAAAATAAGATCAAGCTCTATGACACAGGTCATTAACTCAACCTGATCTTACAAGTTAGTTGATCTACTATTGAGAATACAGATGGTTCCTATGGACACGATCTGTCTTTCATCGATTTGTCATTACACTTAACCATCTGTAAAGTCTATCTAATCTAGATACAAATAAAGCATAAACACCTAAGCATCAATAAGCGTAAACACAATTTAATATCATGCGTATATATTATGGTTTCGCATCATCAAAATATATAAATAATGATTTCCACAGTCATCAAAAAGGTTCCCAACATGATAATCATTATAATTATTCAAATATTCGATTCGATTTGAATATTTGGTTTATATAACATTTAAAATATTAAATTCAAAATTCGATCCAATTCGTTAATATTCGATTCAAAATCTAACTATAGAAAATGAATATTAAATTGAAAATTAGTTTTATTAATATATAATATTTTATTTGTATTTAAATATTAATCGAACTGAAAAATTATTTGTATTTAAATTAAAATTACTAAAATTTGAATTCAAATTATCAGATTTCAAAACAAATATGGAATTGAACCAAAAATTATTTGAATTGTTGATGCTAATCTTTAACAAAATAACGTGGCTTACATTTGCTTAAGTTTTAATCAAACCCGATATATATATATATATATAGATATATTAGAATTATTCCCTCATCAATTACAACACAGCTTAACATTACTAATGGATAATGTTACAAGTATACAATTTAATAAATTTTTCTTTTTTTAATTATTTTATATAATATAATATTAAATTATATTTTGACCAATAAATTCAAGTAAAGTGAATATTAATATAAAAATTACAAATATTATTTATCATTCACGGTCGCATTAAATTGTGTGTACTGCGGACTAGTGCTATTTTTGATATTAAATATAAAATAAAAATATTAAGAACATGATAAATTTGAATTATTTCATATCTTTTTAAAAATACTAGAGATTATATATGTTTGCAACTGATGTGTCAATCCCACGTAACGTCACATAAGCATATGATTAACTACAATAATTATTTTATATTTTTATTATTATGTACTAAATAAATATTAAACTATACACTAATCAATAAACCATATGTAATCAAAAAGTGAAATTAATCATCTTGTATCAAATTAATATTTTATGTACATGCATGTCACATAATTTACGAATATGTTAACAACGTCTGCCGCGGAAGGGTGATCATTTTTGTTTAATCAGATAATCTAGTGTAATTTTTTACTCTTAAATATGAAAATGAGTAATAAATTCAGTGTCAACCACGCTAGAAAGATGTTATGTTGGAGAGATAAGTGAATAAAAATAACTCTACTAGATTATATTGTTATAATTATAATAACATAATTATATTTATAACATTTAAATATAAAATTATATATATATAATAATCAAATAAATTGTAACCAATAAAATAAATGAATTGATAAAATAAATGAATGAATAAGATTGAATTGTAATTAATACTAGAGACAAAGTTAACGTATCAAAGATCATCTATATATATATATATATATATATATATATCATTTACGATATAGAGGATATATATGCATGCGGAATCATCAATATTAAATCTTCATAAAGAAGGGTGAATTTATCCATGCAGTAGCAATTCGGGTTCCCATTATATTATGATCATTATATAAATAAATAGATAATAATCGGTGAGAATTGTGCATTATGTGTAAGTCTATGTGTAATGTTTAGTAATCAAATGATATGGTGTTAGCCCAGTCTAGATAGGGGGAAATACATTAATTTAGTCAATAATTACATATAATTAGGTTAAAAAAATGTTAGATGCTTAGCATGCTAACAATGACTCTCCAATAAATGGTTTTCCATCGTCACACTATTCAAGCATTGCATCTACGTAGAGGTGAAAACGGATCGGATACGAGCGGATAGTGCTTGTCTCACATCCTAACTCATATTTTTCTCGGATTCGGATTTGGATACGGGAAAGTCGGATTCGGATACGAATTCGGATTATTCGGGATACGGACACGGGACAGATATGGTACGGATCCGGGTCAGATTCGAATAAATATAATCTGATAATATATTTCATACAAAAACTGCTGACACAATATTTTATAGAAGAACTAATACAAATTATAAGAATTGTATCAATTCAAAAAAATACAATTTTTAGGATCAAGAAAGTATAAAATAAATTAAATAATTAAACACAAAGTATCTACCAATAATGAAATATACATCTTGAAATATAATTCGAGAATTCAAAATCGGCAAAAAGTAGTTTGCAAAATTTAAGTGACAATTATGTGTGACAATATGCTCACACAAAGTTTAAGTGACATTATGTGTGACAATATGCTCACACATTATTATAGTGAGGGTAAATGTTCAGTTTCTTGAGTAACATATATAATTCCACACATTCATAATTAAATTTTAAAATAATATTTAGCAACTAAATTAAAATCAGATTGTTACACATATATATAATATAAATAATAAATATTTAAAAAATTCGGATATTCGGATTTGTTATGCGGATACTATCAGACAAAATACGGAAAATTTCGGATACGGACGGATATTATGTAATTTGAATCGGATCCCAAATCCGATTCAAATTTTCAGATTCGAATCCGAATTTAACCGGATACTGATTTTTCATCCCAAATTAGATCTCGATCGGATATGATTTCGAATCAGGCGGATATTCATCCCTACATCTACATACATCCACAAACACATATATAAGGAAAATGCATATATTTGTGTTAACTAATAGCATTATGATATATTATTTCATTAATAAGCTTATATTTATAATTAAGGATGCTCAAAAATAGTCAAAGCCAAATGAACAACCACCAAACATCCACTAAAAAACTAATATGCTAGTAGCATAAAAGAATCCTTAACTAACATCTAAGGATTCTAACCACTTAATTAATTTATTTATCATGAAAATGTAGTTATTTAATTATCACTCATAAAGGTATTTCATTTTTGCTACACACATTTGAGTTAATCATATAGAGTAATCATCACTTGTCCGCTCCGGACTCTAACGTGTTTACAGTTGATATGACATGGCCACATCATCATATAATTCATTATAAATTTTAATTTTTTGTTTTTTATAATTTTTATTAGTTTATATTGAATAATATTACACTATGCCATAATCAATAAACTATAATTAAAAAATAAAAATTAATAAATTTTTTATTAAAATTTTAATATTTATCTACGTGACATATCAGCACGTGTAATAATTTTGGCCGTGGCATGCGGGTGAGGAAGCATCATTTTGAATTTGTCTTTAGCAGGGGCGGATCTATTAAGGGGCTGTACTGGGCTTCAGCCCAGTGCAAGCCCAAAATTTATAGTGTTATATATGTATATTTTTAAGGCCCAATACACTTTTAGCCCACCCCAAAATTTTTGTGCATGTATAAAATATAGTGTTTTGAAAATTTTATTTTTTTAGCCCACTCCAAGTGTAATTTCTGGATCCGCCCCTCGTCTTTAGTAATTATGGAGGTAGCTATATATAGATATTTTGCAGAAGAGAAGCGAGTGGATGGCCAAGTAAAATTGGTAGCACTCAAAAATCGAACCAAATATGATGGAATACCCAAAAGTTGTCTAATTCAAAATACAAATCTACTGAATATTCTTCCTATCTTGTTATTAAAGTAAAAAATTTATTTGTCCCTTCTCTATCTCTATTATTTGCCTTCTCCTACTGTAACATCACTTAAATTAGTTGTGATACTTGCACTTTTTTATAATGAAATAGAACACTAGCTAAATATGAAATTAAAGGATAAGGTCTAACATATGTGCAATCTTTCATTAAATAATAATCTTAGAACGATCATACATCAAATGAAAAAATTGATTGTAAAAATAAACTAAAATAAACAATGACGCTTCTCTACATATACACTATTTTTCTTTCTTAAAAAGACTTTTCAAAGTTGAAACTAGACTAATATCTTCAAAGTTTCAAACGATAGTTTCAAATTAGAATACTAAGTGGATTTAATCCTTATTACTATATCAACATTTCAAAATAGTAATAGTGAAAATATCCTTTTATCTATGTTAATTTTTTTATCTCTTCGTCCATTTTATTGAAAATGTCTATTTTGTGACCAAATAGCACCACTCTTCAATAAAATAGTACTATATCAATATTTTATGTTGCATCATCTAAACATCGATAATTTATTCAACTATTTTATTTGATAACTGATAAGCAAATAATAAAATAATGATTGGAATAAATTAAAGGATGCTTAACCTTCACCTAATATATATACTTGGCTGTGAAATACTTTGATTGACAGATATTGCTAGGCAATAGCGTTTTTCATTTTATTTTAATGAATCGGAATATTACTGCCTATTGATATTAATTTACTATTATATATAATTTTTACTATTATTAATGTGCATTATGTTTAGCCAATTTTCGGTCTCGTTTCTCTAGTATTTTTGGTCTTTAATATCTTATTTTTAATTGCTTCTCATATTCTTTGTTCTAGTTTATCTTCTCGTTCTCATATTTCATATTGTAGGTCGGGAGTCAAAACAAAATGGAAATTTGTAAGCATTGAAACGAGAAACGGGAACCGAAGTGCAAAAAAAGATATGAAGTGAAGACAGTGCGCGGGGGTAGTGATCACTACCCCCTCGTGATCACTAGGGCACCCAGGCAGAACGCAGGGGTAGTGATCACTAGGGCACCCAGACAGAACGCGGGGGTAGCGAGCGCTACCCCCTAGCGGTCGCTGGCCATCAAAGAGGGAGCAGACAGAGAGGGGGCCTAGCGACCGCTACCCCCTAGCGGCCGCTAGCCCCCTGTGCGCGAACTCAAGGCAGAGAGCCAGGATAGAGAGCGTTGGCCCTTAGCGAGGGCTACCCTGGCGGGAATTCTTCCCCATATTTATTACCTCAACGCGTGATTTTTCAAATGATCTTACATTCTACCATTCTAGGGTTTTAGACCACGAGAGAAAACACATTAGTCTAGATTTTCATTCAGTAGTTCGTTATTTTCAATTTCACTTTGTGGATTCGTTCGTGATTCAAACCCGGAGATCATTTAATGCATTGTTTCCTTTTTAATTAGTGAGTTATTATTGCTTTATATTTTCCTTTCTTCTTGCTCTTAATTAATTTCCAATTCGTAATTTCAAATCTATCGATCATGTTAATTAATCAATTTAAGGCATGTTTAGATTTATATCCTTTAATTCTTTGCTCTTAGACTTAGGGTTTAATTGCTTTCTTAATTCTCGCCTAAATAATTCGTACTTTCATTCCTTTAATTTTATTCACCTAGATAAATTAATTAGAGTAGTTAAAAACCAAAACTCATTATTTTACTGTTTTCTGTTTGGTAACGTAGATAAAGTCATGTTTAGCCTTCCTTGAGAATACAACTAGGGTCAACTTATCATTCTATAATGATCTCGTCCTATTGCGAGTGACTTAATAAAATAAGTTGAAACATATTAGCATATGTCAAATGAGATATTCATATAATGTGTCGAAGATTATTTTGATAAAATTAATTTTGAAGATTTGTGCTACCGACTCTCACCATCAATGGACCACGCACTCCATTTCAAAGGCTATTTTTGAGACGATCATCGATTGTTTGGGAAAAAATTTATAAGGATTTTGGATGAAATTTTAAAATTTCCATGGTTTAAGTTCAGAGTCTAAAGGTCTAATTTTAGGGGTATTCAATTGAAATTTTTTGGATTTTGAAGAGTTTAATAATTTAGAAAATCTATAAACTTCATGCAGAGTTTGACTGACTTTTTTTATTGATTTATTTGAATTTTTATTGATTTGATAGAATTGTGGAAAAACTAATATTTTATAACCATAGATTTTAACGAGAAGCATATCTCATTAGAATCTGTAAAAATAAACTAAAATAAATAATGACGCTTCTCGTTAGAATCTATGGTTATAAAATATTTATTTTTTGCAATTCATAAATCATAAATTTTAAAATTTCCTTTAAAAGATTTGTGCTCGAAAATAGTGTCTCGTTCACTACCCCCACCTTTTGTAGCAATGAATTCGGTCAATCTCAACCATATCTTTTGCGATCTATCTCAATATGTTTTTATATGTAATAAATCAAGGTTTTTTTTTTGTCATCTTTCTCCATTTCTAATTTTGACAATATCTACGACAAATTTAATTGGATAACAAGACTAATTTATTTTAGTTAGGAAGATTTTATCTAAGTTTAAATAATCTCTTGTATGTGAGGGTAATTCAATAAGATCAACCACAAGTAGTTAAACCTTATTTAGATCTTGTGCGTCAG
Source organism: Leonotis leonurus (assembly GCA_026898415.1). NCBI lineage: Eukaryota > Viridiplantae > Streptophyta > Magnoliopsida > Lamiales > Lamiaceae > Leonotis > Leonotis leonurus. The sequence continues at coordinate 26,997 of JAPKLX010000111.1, read as the reverse complement.
ATTAGTGGTTAATGATAGCTCTTATGAGAAAAACTTTCTCTTAAGTCAAAGTTGTACTCCCTCCGTCCCACTAAGCATGACACCTTTGTTTCCGGCACGGTTATTAAGGAGTGTATAAAGTAGTGTAAAAGTGATAAAGATGATAAAGTCCACAACTTTTTGAATGGATAACTTTTACTATTTTTGGAGTGTGCCAAGTTTAGTGGGACGTTCCAATAAGGAAAGTGTGTCAAGTTTAGTGGGACGGAGGGAGTATTATACAAGTTTATTAATAAATGTTGCTCCCGATGAGCAAACTAATGGTGTATGAGGGGGAGGGGGGAATACATCAATGGACACTATTTCGAATTCTTGATTAAGTTAAACAGAAACAGAACACTTGATCACTCAGCACAGAATGACTGATAATATGTATGTCAGGTTATGTGTTTTGGAAACACAGAAGATGAGGCAGATAATAGTGCTCTATTAAGAGTGTTCTATTCTCAGAAATGAAAGACAGAATGTGCGGAATGTGGTGGTTATGTCTGTTGCTCAAATTAATGAAAACCTTTTGTTTAATCAAGTGTTCTTAAGAGGTTGTTTGCAGTAGGTACAATATCACAGATAATATGATGTGTAAAAATAACGGAATGTAAATACTGTAAATAAGAACACAAAATTTAACGTGGTTCGGGAAACACCCCTACGTCCACGACTATCAACTTGATAGTAATTCACTAACTTGTGAATAGATCTCCTCGCTTCTTTAGACTGACAGAGAACCAGTCACTACAACAAAGTCCAAACTTGACTTGTGAAGTGCATGAAGAAAGTCGTGACTTATCACTTACTGGGTTTACAAAGCTGAGTGTTCTTCCTTAAGCTTGAAAGCTATAGGAAGATAGAACTAAAGGTTACAGTGCTTGTATCCTAGATACAATTTAGTTCTAAGTGAGGTGTGAGATCTAGATTTAGATAAATCTAAGTGTTGTTGAGATCTGGAATTCTCTTGTGCAGAAAATAGCTAAGTTAGTGAATGATTTCTTTGAATGCCTTAAACACTTGAGAGCTTGAATTTCTGCAGAGTTTAATCGCTTGTGAATCTGTGGTTGTTGTAGAATCTTTTGAGGAGTATTTATATTGATTGAATCCACGAACTAGTCGTTGGAAGGCTTTATCACATGAACTAGTCGTTGGAATTGTACTCCTTGTCATCCATGTGTCCTTTGATACCATATATGGTATGACTGCAGTTCCCAGTATTCAAATTATTTTACCAGAATAAGTATGTGGGAACGAAGCCTACGTGGCATCAAAGTGTACTAAGAGACAGATGACCCATTTAAGTAGACCATCTGTTCTTAAGCATTTCACAGAACGCCTCAAGTTATGTGTGCTGAACAGATCATTCATTGATCTGTTAAATCACCTTATGTGATATAGATATGTTTAGACAGTACCTGGACAGGATGTTTCCTACGTTATGTGTAAGATACAGAATGACTCCTTCATTCAGTCTTGAAAGTCCTCCAGTACTAGTCTATGTATGATGTTCTATAGATACAGAACATGACTTATGTTCTTCTTTACAATTCAGCATCTTTAACTATTCTAAGTCTAGTACAGTTATGATAGGACCAGAACATGACTCATGTTTTGTTCCTTTACATTGTGATCTCTATACTAACAAAAAATTAAAGTCTAAGTCTAAGTTGATCTCTTATAGACAGATCATAATATCTTTACAGCACGGATCAACTCCTTACACAGAAAAGAATCAGTTCTGTAAAGGTGGAAGACTTAAGTAGATTCTAAGTGTGTGTTTCGATATCCATCATCAAAACCATTATTCAGGGTTCCCAACATTAACAATGAATGCTTACAATAATATGATGATGATCCAATATAAGAAATAAAGCAACAAAGCATGCAAACGATTTTTACATGGTTCGAGAAATCCCCTACGTTCACGACCAATCTATCTCGATTGAAAATTCACTATTAAGATTCTCTCTTATTTATATTCGTTGAGTATGAGCCACAAATCTCAAGTCAAAACTAGACAAGATTTTTGTTCTCGAATTTTGGATTTTGACCCGTTTACAACTTACAACTTTCTTCAAAGCTTGAAAACTACAAACTAGAAAGGGTTTTCTAGAAATAAGTACTTGGGTGGGTTCTAAGGGTTTTTGAGACAATTTCCATAATACTATCTCCAAAAGTCAATAATTTTGCAACAATATGATCTTTCAATTTGCAGAAATTATCACTTAAAATATTTAAAAAATTATATACAAAAATATGAATATACACACACACACACACATATATATATATATATAATTGTCATAACATGTCCGACCCGACCTGTTCGCTCAGGATAAATGAGATTTGAATCGGGTTGAGTTTCAAAAATTGAGGTACGTAAATAATCGATCCCGAAAAATCTATCAATAAAACTTTTCAGGTTAATCAAATTCGAGTGTAAAAGGTTTGCATATTATAAACAACACACACACACACATATATATATATTAACTAAATAATTAAAAATCTAACCTTGAATAATTAAAATTAAAATATTTTATTCTCAATATTTCTATAAGTAAAAATAGTTATTGTATAAAGAGTTGTTAAATTTATTAAATTAAAAAATAGTACTTCCTCAGTCCCTCTATGCATGACACTTTGTTTTTCGACACGGCTAACAAGGAGAGTGTATAAATTAATGTATAAGAGTAATAAAAGTGGTAGGGTCCACACCTATGGAAGAGATACATTTTACTATTTATGGAATATGTCAAGTTTAGTAGGACATCCCAATAAAAAAAATGTGTCAAACTTATTTGGGCGGAAGGAGTACATTATATAGACACGTAAAACTTGTTCGCCCGACAACCAATTAAAACCGGATTAAATATTATATTTATATATTCCATAAATTTTGAACAAATTTGAATATGCAAGTTTTGCATAAAATATATTCCATTCATGCGTCCATCAAAATAGTTTTTTTTTTCTTCTTCTAAGTTGTACAAGGATGAATTACATGGACATTGCTATCATGTAGAAGTGATTAGGAGTGGGTAAAAGCAGCCAATGACAGAAACTGACACAATATTTAAAATAATTGTAAGATTATATATTTTTCTTTTTATTTGACATATAAAATAATTAATTAGGATTATTAAGCTTGTTTCACTCTAGAAAATCAGAGATTGCACTAAAAAATTGTAGTTTGTACTTGAGCTCAATTTTCGCATTTCTCGAATGCATATTTGCTGTTTATTTCAAGGATTTCCTCATTAGATAAAATAAATTTTCAGTATGGTAAGTAGAATATTGTGTATTTTGATGGGATGTTATTTATTTAACGATAGTTATGGATATGCACTAGATAAAATTTTGAAAAATACACACAAACATAAATATTTAGTTATTTAATTGTTTAGATAATAATATTTTAATTTAATTATAGAGGCATATACCATAATTTAAGACATTGTCACATTAGGAAGCATTCCTAATATGGCATGTTGCAAATATTTTATATTGACTCGATACCGCTAAAAGCAATTTATATTCCATTTTAGTTGTCTCATTATTACTCGTTACTTCCTATTTTTAGAAATAACAAGGAATGAATTAATTGATTAATTATTTATTTCAACTCTGAAATTATTTTTTTAATTACATAATTCATTTATTGACATTAATATATAATAATAATGAGTATATGGTCTAGATAAATAATAGATAATCAATAGTTTTTTTTATCATAAAGAGTGGGTTGTGATGAAATCGACACGAATTTTAAAAAATGTAAATTATGTTAAGTTTTTAGTGGAGAAAGAACACACAAATAGAATATATGTAAAATTTAAAATATTGTGTTTTGAAGCGAAGGCCCAAGACGCTCAGTAACTGCCACTTCTTTCTTGCTTTTGCCTTGTCCTCTCTTTCTAATCTGCTCCGTTTTTTTCCGTTGTAAAAAAGAGATCCCTTCCCCCCACTTTCAAAAATGATGAATATGAAGTCCAGGAGGCTGCGGGTACTATGGATCCTCTGACTCCCAATCGGGTTGCCTTCCCATGTCTCGCCAGTGTTGCATGTAGGTCATGATGCGGCCCCGCTGCATCGAAGAGTACAGTACCTATGCACTATGTTTCGATTCACTGATAAGGAAGATAGAGTTAGTACTTCTAAGAAATATGATTATCCGCCGTTAGTCAGTAATGTGGGTTGGCTTGGATTACTTAGTATTGCGCGCCTAGGAGGGCAGCGCGCTTTGGGATGTGGAGGTTTAAGGAACTCGTCCAGCTCCCTAACCTAATGCGGCACCGGGTGACCATGTCCCAAAAAAAAGAAACAACATATTTTGGTGGACGACTCAAACAAATAATAAGAACTCACACTATTAGTAGATGTAAAAAGTATTGCTTAGTTTGAATAATAATTAATTGGATTTGTATAAAATGAAATTATAATAAATACACACACACACACACGATATAAAAACCTATTTTCACGATTTTACATGTTTGAAACATAATTTTTAGGATAAAAGGATAAGATTGCATTGAGTTAATCTATCGCGCTTGAAGTCATTTTGGATCGGATCAGATCAGCTTGAAATTCAATCAAATTTTTATCTTTACAATCCATAACTGTCAATTTTCAAGTCTCCGAAGTCTTTTTTTACGGCTCTTGAAATAAAATTTAATGAATGAATTGAGTGTATTGTTAATAAAATAAGTCTTATACAATTTATAAGTAAAATAAAAATTAATAATTAATTAATAAATAATTTAACATATGATAAAAATTAATAAATAAATGTAATATGGTGAGAGTTTAATAAAATTCGGATTGTTTGTAATTAAATATATTATAATGATAGAATAATTAGTAGTACGTGAAATAATAATAATTTAAATAAATAAAAATAGTATCTATTGATGATAGTATGATAATTAAGTTGGTCATAGTTGAGGACATTCATTTACATAAAAATATCATATATAAAATTTAATATATATATATAGATATAATATAATAAATGTATATATTCATTTTTCTTACAAATAACTTCTCTATACATGGGTTGAATGAATATATTTACATGTTTTTTACAAATAACTTCTCTATACATGATTTGTCGCCAATAGTTACTAAAACCTCATTTTAATATATTAACATATTAGACAAATTAAAACATAATAATTCAATTTTTTAAAATTTTATTGCTTAATGATTGGCATTAATAGGTAATTAAATAATATTTTTAAAATATTTATTTTTATTTAATTCAAATTTAAGTAAAATTAAAATTAATTATGTACGAATATAATAAATAATTAAGTATATCAAAATAATAAATAACATCTACATTCAAAAAACAAAGAAACCATTTTAACGTAACACGTGAAGTATATGATAAATTGAAGTCCAGAAGATTTCAACATAAATAAAATAAAATAAAAGATAAAGACAGCCTCCACCACAAAAAGGGGCATATGCATTGTAGACTAAACTCTTAAAATGGGGCTCTATACAAGTCAAAAATTGATGGAAAATCTAAATTGCAAGAATCTACAACATACCCTATATTAAAAGGAATCATGTCCTTATATCCTTTTGGAGGATCACAGGCAAAATAATTGGTAGAAGCACAACAGAAATGAATTTATACAGATGTTTACTTATTAAAAAATAGACTTTTCTTCTTCCTCTTCTTCTCACCAGCCTGCAATATTTGTTGAATAATCATAAAGAGCAAACTTCAAACATATATTCCCAACGTTAAGCAGGGCCATGTTCAAATAAACAAGCACCATGTTGCATCAGAACTATCACTTTTAGAGGAAGGTTGCATCAACACAGAAAAGAATAGAACAGAATGAATTCATAGCCACCCAGTTGTTATCAACAAATTCCCAAGAGAAGTAATGTATGGAGATAGCCAGATATTCATCAGCAAGAAAAGGCAGATTTAGACACTGAAATAATGACATAAACTGCCATGTATGCACACAATTTTGTGCTTGGAGTTCCAACAATATCTGATTATTGCATAACATAGTGTGTAGTTTAAGTTTAATTATGAGAGCTAAAAGTTTTTAAGTTCAATTATCCACCCACTTCAAGTCTCGCCATGCATTACAAAGCATGTTCAGAGCTTAAAAATGACAACCAATTCCTGTGATTTCCTATGGCCTTCTGGAAACAAGAGCTACAATCATACTTGATTTACATGCAACACATGAACAAAATCTGGAAAAAATTCTCAAGTATAATTCATGACAAGATTACAAGGAATAAGAAATCTACCTTCAAAATGAACAACCTGAGGGTGAGAACAATAGTGTCTCTTGAGCTGAAAATTAATGAAAGAGGAAGGATCAGGCAATGAATTGAAAGATAATATTCAGTATTCACCACTGAACATGGGTCTAAAATGTTACAACTAGAGATTCAGAAAATACACTTGAAATATCTCTGTTAAAAGCTGCATTTTATAGGATGTCAATTCAGATGAAAAGGAAGAACCTATCTTCAATATAAGGGATGGATCCCTTATCAATGGAAAGAACAATGAGGAAAGACCTCACCGGAAAGGTCACTATATATGACGAGAATGAAGTTGCTGGAATTGTATGTTGAAGAAAAACAGGATTGTGTATTATACAAGTACAAAGTCTACCGAATATATAGAGGGAGTATAAAGGTAACAATCTATTCCTAAAATAAAAGAACCTACATACCATATAAACTCTACCAAATAAGTACTAATATATACAAAGCAACAAATATACGGGTTAGTCATCTTGCATATATACAGCACATATCTAAGAAAAAGGCAATTGTTCACAATTACGGTTGCGATGAATCATTGAGTATAGGCTTATTGTACTCTTTGGGCCACTATCTGCACCCTAAAGTTTTTAAAATTCAAGGATAGGTTGTTTTCTTACATGTTGAGTTTCCTAACACACACACATTTACACTCCAGATGTCCACATAAGCCAGGAAAAGCATTTTTAGTATGATCACGGTGCCACTAAGCAAATTCATAATACTAACTATAGCAGCATCACAATAACTCATTAAAATTTTATCATTGAATTACTTTTCATTTGTTTCAATGAAAATGTTGAGCTTTAACTAAATTCCCAGAAGTGATATATTTAAAAAGGTTCGAATGCAGCACGTTATGACACTTATCAAAGTTTTGCTAACTCTCAGCTTGCCTGATACATCTTTTGCAGATTACAAAATATAACCATCCACAGAAATCTTACCCACTTATATCTGCCAAGCTACTGTCAACTCTCAAGACTCGTTCAGCACCCACAGAATCAACTATAGAGAACTCTGCTAGACTTCCATATGGAATAGAGACCTATGTTCAAAAACAGAAGAAGAAAAACAGGATACATGTTCATAATAGGCAATATCACACATAATAATTATGTTAGGCACACATATAAAACAGAGTAAACAATATGAAATGGAAAAAATAATATACAAAATACATAGAGCCGTTGCTAATAACACCTAACTAACAACCACAGTAACTAAAGCTCAGGAATCCACAGAAATGAGAAGAACATTTCTAATCAGAGCATCAGTAATGCTAAGTATCCTAGGCAAAGAGATCCTATGCACCTTCACGTCATAAACATAGAACATCACATAATTAAATATCAAACAAAACCAACTAGCAACCTGACAGTGCCGTTAATTATTTACCTGAGTAAGAAGCATGTGTTATCTATTACAAAAATTGATTCAAAAGTGTAATACAATTCTTCTCTACTTTCGCTAAAGAAAAGGTGAAGTTATTACTTTTATATCACATTAAATAAAGTGAATAGAATAATAACGAACTGCACAAAACAGATGGAACACGTGAAAGGAGAACTCAGCTTTGCCAAAGTCTTAATAAATGATCAAATCAGAACCCTAAAAAGTAATAAAATGGAATATGGTCAACTAGCAGAAAATGAGCCAATCTTGGGGTAAACAGACTTGACTGTTATTGTTTACTTTCACTTAATTCTTGTACATAGGGAATGAGATTTCATTCTTTTAACAGCAAATTTGTAAGCCGTTTTATACTCTATATGTAACTACAAATCAATATATAAGTATAAACAGCAACAAACATAACACTACAAATTTACTGGTTTGAACCCATGAGTAGCTGAACGTCCATGAAGAATATACATATTGTTGAGTACTAAAAATTAGGTGCAGAAATACAATGAAAAGGAAAAAGAACGGGTGATATAAAGAAAGAATACAGGAAACTATGAATAATTGAATATTGTGTTAAATTATTCCATCCAGGAATTTGCAATGGATGAAGTGTGAACAAACAAGTTTTACAATATCTCCACCACACTAGAAACATTGAACAAGTAAAAGCTTATTTGAGAAAATGGCTGGTGTGTGCTGTCTCTACCTTACATCTTATGACTATACATCTATTTTCCATGTATCTTGACATTATCAGCGTAGGATGAAGTATGTATCTCTAAATATACATTTCCACTCTTCCAGTTCCAGAATAATGGTTGAGACTCTCTTTTCTTATTGTTAATGACAATCTGTTTTTGTTTATAAATTTGGAAAGAAATGATATGATTTGATGCACTGGGAAGTGATGCACAGTTTTTGGCACGTGACGTATGTTTGGTTTAGTTCAGGGATAAGGAATTAAGTAGAAGACAAGATGCCATTATTAAAGTGATTTCGTAATAATCTTATTCTGCTCACACGTCCAGAAGACGTACATTTCAAGGTGGTATTTATGGTGAAACATAACAAAGCAAAATAGAAGAACATGCATACAATTGTAGATGATGAAAACTTCTCTGTGACCACACCGCTAGGACCTGTACATTTTATGCTGTAACCATCCCTTTTAACCGTCAGTGTAGCTGGCTCCCATATATCAGCATATCCGGTCTTCACAGTCAAAGGATAAAGAGAAAAAACAAAACAGATCAATTAGTAAAGTCCTCCAAGATAATGGCCTACTAGCACCTAGCAGTGAACCAACATATATGGGCTTACAAGATTGCTTGATTCACCCGACCCCTCAAAAAAGATTTTGCGTCAGTAAAAGATACATCTCCAAATTTGCTACATGACTTTAGTTTGAATTGAATCTATATTTAACAATCAAACCTACCATGTACTGCTATCACACAAGATACATCTGAAATTCTGAATAGATTAGTAAACCCCACATGTGCACTCACAATAATGAAGAATGTGGACATCATTGAATGCATATCTACCATTTGAGTGCATAGTCATTCATCAATAAAGCACTTGCAGTTTCAATAATCAATTTGTACTGGGTAAAAACCTAAGCAAATTTTAATCAACTGAAGTAAATCATGAAAATGACAAAGTGATTCATACCGCTAGGGATAGCTTGTAAGAAGCATGGCCAGTATGAAGGTTCTTCTCAATGCAACTTTGCATTCCAGGATCTGCAAGAGGTCGAATGTAAATTACTTATATAAAAATAAGAATGTGAATTTTCTAGTAAGTTTTCATCAACTAATCAGAAAGATTACAATTACTGAATAATAAGAAAAACAGTAAGGGACTGGATAAATATGACATCAGCTGATCAAAGACAGGATTTTAACAAGTGCTAAAAAAAGATGCAGTGAAAAATAGGATACGGCCTACATCAGATAATAGAATGCTAACAAAGCATATCACAAAAAATCGAGATTTTTTTATCTAAGATGTGGAATGTACACAAAAATGAAAAACAACGAAAGAATAAGTATTATAAAAATAAGAGAACTTCCGCAATTTATTGGCAAATATGCCAATCACCATATAAATCTACTAATCTAGCCCAACATTATGAAATCGAAAGAAAATTAAATTATTTAAGCATGGTTGCATGACTAAAACCGGATTGTAGAGGTCAGGCAACAATTGGCAACCAAAAATTATCATTCCACTTTTAGAATCATAGGAGAATGTCTAAAGTGGATGAGACGAAGAATTTTATCATCCAATTAGTTTCTTACCATGCTGACTAGATTTATAGCTTAAGAAATACAGATAATTTACAAAGTTAAGTCAGTCTAACATCCTAAACTTCAAATCTAAAGGCCAAACTGAGATTATGACGTTACCACATGTAATTTTCCTGTGCTCGTTAGCAAAGACCTTCACAAGCTCACCCTGAAATACCCGGAAAAGAAAAGAGAAATCAGACATTTCGGGCAAGCAAACCCATCAATATTTATGACAAGCACACAGATATTTGATATAAGATTAACAATTATTTGTCAAAGGGCAACTATGTTTGGATTTTTAGCTATTCATTTTCAATATGCATGCATACCTTACTCTGCAAACAACTCTCTCACAAAACATGGCCAAATAAATATTTACAAAATTGCAGGTTCGGGAAAGTAGAACAAATATACCTAGCATTAATCCTACATAAAAACTCCCCAAAATGTCTTTATTTTTGTTATAATTAGCAGAAAGATGATTTATTTCTAACTCATTATGATCTCTGCCTAATGCTATGTTGGGGGGAAAAACAGCCTAATATGCATGTGTAAGCGCGAAGTTAAAAGTCCTTTCTGATACAAGTGATTAGACCTTACTAGGGGTGTTGCGAACCAAACAATTCGTGAACTATTCGGAGCTCGGCTCGATAAAAGTTCGTTTGAAATTCGTTCATTTACTAAATTGTATTCGATTCAAAAGGTTCACAAACATGTTGAGTATAATTTTCACAAACTAAGTCGTGAATAGTTCGTGAACTTTGTTAACGAGCTTGTTCACAAACCTTAAAAACGAGTCGGGCTTCTAATAGTTCGTATACTTTGTATACGAACTAGTTCACGAACTTATAAAATTAATATATATATATATATAGTAACAAAATAATTTAATAAACGAGCTCAAACTCAAATATTTAACGAGCTTGGGTTCGAATTTACTATTAAATCAAATAATAAACAAACCGAACTCGAACCAAACTCGAGCTTGATTTTTATTTATCAAATTGAACTCAAGCTTGGTTTTCAGAACTCGAACCGAGCTCGAGCCGAACTCGAGTCTCGTAGTATTCGGCTCAATTCGGTTTGATTACACCCCTAGACCTTACCACTAGCTAGTGCCCAACCTAAGACTACACTCTACGCTTCCACAACCCAAATTACCTTCCGTTTTCTATCATCTAATGGCTGTACTTCAATGGCCAGATACGTATCAACATCGTCTGCAGTAATAAGATAATTTGGTTGTTTTGCTCCTGTAATGAATATTTTGCAAATTAGTTGATAGTTAACTCGGAGGAAGAGCTAAATTAAATTGATAGTTAAATTGTACTAAAATGAATACCATCAACGTAATGGAAAGATCCATCTTCCAAATGCCGCACCCACTGCAAATTCAGGCATAAAGTATGTCATTAGAAACTATTGCAACTCAAGAAGTAGCCCAGTATTATTGCCAAAAAGGGCAACAGCTTTCTACAGAAAGAGCAGCTGAAGCACCTCAAAATTACAACTGGTTGTTCCATTAATGGAGTAACCGCACGCTTGTAGTTGCTGTCCAGGAAAAGCTTCGCCTGAAATCTGGAGGTCATCTATAGCTGGTAATGGATCATCATCTGCAGCTGACAGTCATTTACTATTTTTAGTTTTGTCAACTAACAAATCATACTAAAAGCAGTAAGATATTGTAAGTATATAAGTGCAGACCCTCTGAGAAAGAGGATGAGGGTTCTTCAAGAACCGGAGGTAGGAAAGGCAAAAAGGACGAGTTGGGATCATCCGGGGTAGTTGTAGCTGGACCGCTCATAGCATAATGACCCAATGGCTCTCTGACAGTCTGCAGTCCTCTATTCTCAGGTTCATCCAAATCACTACTTCTAACAAGGTCACCAAATGTGACTTTTTTACTGACTGTGGGTTCATTGTTTCGAATATTATGTGGATCCGCTTGACTGTATGCACGCTGTGAAGGGTCTTCATGGGATGCTGTGTTCCTAAAGAACATATGTGCACTTTTTAAAAATCAACAGAAGTATAAAGAGAATATACGGCACACTTACAAATTGTACTGGGAAACGATGATATCTTATCTTCATTTACATGAGAATGGGACCACATTTCAGTTATTCAATATTTTAAGAACGCATATCACTGATGGTGGACCTTTGATAGGCCTGATCTTATCTAAAATTCTCGATAAGATCTCACATATATGCAGACAACTGTTCTGAACTTCTTATGGAAGCACGGTACAATTGAGTAAATTCATCTTTCAAAAGAATGGTTAGAAGATATACAAGCAATTATTACTTAATCTCACCGAGGCAGGAGTTGAGAAATTGTCCGTAATAAGTCAATGTGTTCAGTGGTTATACATTTATACTTAATCTGGAACTATTCCATTGATATAACTACTTAATATACACATGTTAGAGTAAGAGAGGACCATGAATTTCAACAGAGAGCGCAATTAACATTGCCTTCTGCAATTATTGTGTAGTTATGAACATAAATCCTTGATGAACTGCATCACCATAGCAACAAGTTGGTATTGCACAAGCATTCCAAGTTGTAGAACTTGACTACCAGTTACAACTAGAGAGAAAGAGAGGTGCATTACAGTCTCTGTCTATTAGAGAGGATTCTATATTCGCCAAAAGAAGAAGAACAAGAAGAATTAGGGAGCATTTATCATTTGATTGAGTAGCAGTGTTTATTTTGTATCAATTATTATGTTCCATGTTTAATTTTATTTATTTCCAGGAAGTACTAATTAGCTGGAGAATAATTAGGCCACAGGCTTATACGTGGGCTTTGCATGACCAACAGAATAAAAAAGGGTTTTATCTCCTTATGGGAAGACCTATCTTGGGTTTTATTCTCTTTGATCATGAACTGCCCTTGTGATTGGAACAGAAGATTTCTCTTCTGAAGGATTTCTGTAGACTCGGTTTCTTATTATTATTTCACCTTCCTGGTTATTAACTCCATATTGCTTTCTCCATCCTCTTTACTCTTAACAAATTGATCAGACTTGCCGGATTCTGGTGGGCTGCGGAAAGGGGCTACCCAATAGTGGGCCCATGGGTTGTGACACAAGGGAAGTGGGCCTTCCGTTTGAATTGCCACCTCAAGTGTGCTGTTCATGAACTTTCAGGGTGAAAGGGGATGAATTGTTACGATAACCCACACGAGTTGCATGCAGAAGTGTGGAATGGTAAATAAGAATCCTTAATATTTGACCATGATTTTGGGTTAACTTAGAGCTTCCTATGTTATATTAAAATAATTAAAAAATGTCTATCAAACCAGACCTACAAATGCAGAAGTTTGGGATATCATATGCAGTAATAGTTAGAATCCATCTGTTAAACACACCTGCTTCCAGGAGGCGGATGCCTCATGAAATCGTGCTCCAAATTGTTCGAATTATCCAGTCCACTTTGAGGAAGACCTGAAATATCTCCAATCATTGCATTCTGAGAATCTGAAGATGGCAGCTTTCCAGCAGAATATATTTGTTGAGGAACAAGTTCCAACCTCTTCTTCATCTGGCAGTGCATTCAAGAGATTGAGATATCAAATATAGTTCTTTGCATAAGGTGATTATCAAGAAATGGTAACAGTTAGAACCAGATACTGAATTTCGTTCTTAAAGGGATACTTATTTCTTGATGCCTGAATTGATTCACAATTACTTGATTTATTGTCATTTAAAAAAAGTGAGAACTCATCCAGGTGCCTAACTACCTCTTGTTGAGACAATTGTTCACTTAAGACTATTATAACATGAACGTGGGAAAAATTGAGACCCTAAATTGTCAGTTGTATCCAGACTTGGTCCAGAGTCCATAAAAATTAAACATATTATTAGACCATTCATACTAGTGAAGCATAATTACATCAGAAATTTTGAGAATCAATTACAAGAAAATGCAGAAGTATAACATGGTAACTCCAATTCTCTTTTACAGTTTTACCACTTCTCGTCCTAACTAATCTGTTCCCTCGAGTCCCACCAATCCAGCCCAGCTAAGGATATTAGATCTTGCCTCTCAAACAAGCATCATCCTTCACCAGACGCCAGTCACTACCATGTAATCTATTTCATATCCAGCTATCTTCACCTTCATCTCATCCTATATCACCCTCAACTCCAGTGCAGTAGTTCTAGTCTGGACACAGCAGGTATGTTATCCTAGATACACCTTACCATCTCCCAACACTCAAATGCACTAATCCATGACCCAGCCTCATTCTCATGAGGGTTACAAAGAAGACACTAATTTACTACAGTTTATTTCTTCTGTCGAGGGAATGCTTCACTTGAAATGAGAAATGCATCGAAACAGTTCAGAGTAGCTAAATTGACATTCATTAAAAACTCAGGCCATAAGCTCTTCTATCAAGTTTTCATTATCTAAAATGGTGTATGAGAGCATCAAGTAGTTTTCTGTCATTAATTAAGCATAATAGTGGCAATCATACCTCATTAGGATAACCAGGTGAGTGAGTGAGATTGGATGAATTTATATCGGAACGCCAAGGTGCATGCTGGTACTCCGACTCTTTTAGCTTTCCCTATGAAGCAATTACCAGAAAAGTTGTCAAAGAGAAAAGGTGAAGATGAAGAAGAATGCAATATCAATCATTGGTTGCATCCCCTTCTAACTAATCATTCTGAACCCTTAAAAACATACCTCAGTCACAAGAAGCTGTTCTTGTAAATGCCTAAACAAGACCTGCATCATATGTAACATAGTTTAGTTGAAGTGAGAGAACCTCAATTTAATATCCAGTCAAACTGTTACCATTTCATAATTCATTGTGAAAGAAGACAATTCCAGGGGAAGAGTATGAAGTACGAAACATGGGATCAGCAAATCCACCCGTGTTTCAGGTAATTGAAATCCATTTTCAACAGTTCAATGTAAACATTAAAGTATGACTCGCCACATCTTATGTTTCTAAGGTGTGGGTTTATATATATGAAGTACTTTGTATACACATTATTACTTTGATTTACTTTCCTAGAAAAATAGCTTTAGCTACTCTTGTATATGCACTGCATATTGCATAATTGAATAGATGAATACAGATGTATATTACATTTAAACATGACATGTGTATTCCATATTGTACCAGAGTCATAGGATTTAGGGTTTGCTGAAACTTCCAAATTTGAACAATAAAGGTTTTTTAAGAGTAAAACGGGGCAGCCTCCCATTTCAAACCTATAGGCCATCTTTCATCAGCGCCGTTCCTAGCTAAATGATCTGTTCATTAAACAAGCATCATGGAAGATTTTCCTTGTAATTTGTCCGTATCAGTAAAACTCATTTTCTGGCTGCACGTGTAAAACTGAAAACTAGGTATTGGCATATTTACAATCGGTCGCATTTGAAAACTAGCTATTGACCTATTCAAGTGTTTCTTGTTTCTCAACTCAAGATGTTATCTTTGGGTTGTACATGAGTTGCCGAATGAGTTTTCGTTAGCAGTTTAAATAATTATGCTGGAATAGATTTTGAGAGAACGTAGTATATGGTAAGGAATGATAGGGTTCGATTATTGGTGCAATGGAGAAGCATGTGAAATGATGAAGCAATATGAATGACTAGGCCAAATCTCCTGATTTCCGCCATGAGAACAGCTGTTTGGAAGGAGTAGTTGTTGAGAGAAGGTGTACACCAGGAGAACAAAGGCGAGCAGGTAGCCACGCCTGATGCTCATGTCATTTTTCTTTTCATTATTTGTTTAATTATAATTTAAATTGTTAGGATTAGGCTTCAAGAGCTCCTTGAAAGAAAGAAACGTTTATGATTGTTTTATGGAACACCGGCACTGTGCACTTGGAAAGGGACTTCTATCTCCTGAGTATTCTTTGTGTTCTTCAACATTCAGCTTATTCAGTTATACTGTTCAGAGATCTTTAATTATAGCTTGTTCCGCTTTTCTCTAACATATACTCTACATATTGTTCTACACATACTGAAAGTTTGAAACAAGGCCTATCATATAATTATTCGAAAACACAGTTCCAATTCAATTTGTCAATGAAGTCACGTTCATTTTACGAGTTTATATATTCACACAATAGAAACTGTGTGATAGAAACAAGACCAAGTAAGGGACAAACAAGACCAAGTATGGTAGAAAATGTAAGAAAAGACTGAATTGTTAAGATATAACTTATAGATGCACTGAACATAGTTACATAGTAACATATACAAGACAAACAAAATATATCTACTAAAAGAATGTCCTACCTGGAAACATTTTCTTTTTATACAAAGGTAGATGTTATTAGTTACTAGGGTTAAACTGGGTAAGGGACCCAAACAAGAAAAAATAATTGACTAGCTAAAGATCACTACTTCAAATCCTAGTAGTGTAAAAAGTGAAAAGTGCTGAGAAACCTTTTTGGTTCAGCACCCAGCAAACTAACTCTAGTTTCTTCCTCCCCCTCCTGCCTGGAAAACTGATCTATAAAATATCATAGTCTTTAATTTCATAATTTCTGTCTCAGATCAACTGGATTTATCTCAAGCCCCATGCATCCAACCGAAAGATAAAGAAGATAGTACTACAGACAGATTCACAGATAGACTATACTAAATGTGGCAGCTCATGTCAAGTATAAGTTTTTATATTCAGGCAATGTCGTCCGTGAAAAATACAAGAAAAAGTTGAAGGGGATGTCATAATCACCTTGACATTACTGACAATGTACTGTGCATGACAAATACAAGAAAAGGCTGAAGGGAATGTCATAATCACCTTGACATTACTGACAATGGACTGTGCATCGGAAACAGGTGGTTGCAGAGAATATTCCGCAAGAAGAGGCATCAACAAAGTCACAAATGTTGATCTTTCTTGTTGTGCAGCCTGAAAGAGAAAATTGAGTCTGAATACATGTTTAGCTAACATTGTGAAGAGGGAAGAGCACATTGGAAATTTGGAACTATTATTTCCACATAACTGCAAGTTATTTCCTAATGTCATGCAGTAGTAGGGGAATAATCGAGTAGCAATTATCAATAGATTCAATACGCAGCAAACCTAAATGAACTTAGACCAACAAATTGAAGGAACATGAGGTGGTGGGAAAACTACAGCAAGAGAAAAGGGGATTAAATAGACAGTGTAACATCTGGACCCTTTTCAGAGCAAACAGGACATCAAAATAGTAAGTTGGACAGTCATCCTATTAAATCAATAAAATGTAATTGATGATCACAGAAAGCACCGATAACAAAATGAAGCACAATCAGAAGCTTGAAAACAAAGTAAAGATTGATGGTGACAACAGATACAATTTGTACAGGTGAACGCATAGTTTCCATACATGTTAAAGTGGAAGGCTACAAATGCGAAATCAGTTGAAGCTGCCTTCTTGCCAGAGGCTGATATTAAGCCAAAATAACAAAATTGGCCTACTTCATACACAATAGTCAGGAGTAGGACTGAGTATCTAAACGATACATATACCTGCAACGCATATGTAAGACGAACATTCTCCTCCATTATTTCTTGTCTGTAAGAAATTGCTTTAGACGCAGCAAGAATGAGATCCTGCTGTTGCTGATCAAAGGCCTGTGGGGAAACAAAAAAAAAAAAAAAAAAAAAAAAAAAAAAAAAAAAAAAAATCAAAAAAAAAAAAAAATTGATGGAGAACATAAATATAAAAAAAACAAAAAACAATCCTGCTTACCAGACGCATATAAGATATGCGCTTTTCCAAAGCATATTTCTCATTGCGAATTTGTGATTCCTATTAAGAAAATTAGATAAATGAATAAATAAATATAAGGGTTAATATACCATAATAGCCATTCCTCAAACAATTTAGTAAATAATAGTCACTTCAAACAAAACATGTCAATTATAGCCATTTTCTGTAAATTTACTAATTTAACCTTAATTTTCGTAATCGCACGAAATTGAAAGATTACATGACTAATGATCTTGTAATGTGGTTTTGTTATTTATTTCTCGTGTAATTTCATATTTATAATTATATATGTAATTACACGAGCATGACCAAGTGACAGTCGTGCTCGTGTAATTTAACCCACAACCACACATGTAATTACACGAACATGACCAAGTGTCAGTCGTGCTCATGTAATTTCATTCCACAACCACACATGTAATTACAAGAATTTGATCAAGTGACAGTCGTGCTCGTGTAATTTCATTTCCACAATCACACGTAATTACATGAGCATGACTTGATTTTAGTCATGTAATTATCACGGGTCATGTAATTGTGACAGGGGTATTAGAGTAAGAATGGCTATTTTTTACTTTCTTTTTTTTACAAGTGACTATTTTTCACTTTTATGTTTGGAGAATGGCTACTTTTGGGGTCTGCCCCTAAATATAATTACTGCAAATGTTTAATCAAAAAAATACATACAAAACTAAGAAACATCACCCTTTCCTACCTTCACTGAAAATTCGGAAAGATGTTTTCTTAATTGTAAAATCTCCTCTTCATGTTCCCGAATCTTTACTAATATATCCTACATGCAGAAAATGATACCAGAGGAAATATATATATGAACAGTATTTTTAAGCTCTCTCTATCCAAATAAATGTAGATGCCACCACACCCATGTTGACACAATCTTGGACAGCATTATACAATCTGAAAATCATAAAATTTGAGTCATGAGAAGATACCTGCTTTGAAGAACTAGTATTATTTACATCATACACAGAAACCAAATCCCTTCCAGTATTTCTCAAGTCCAAATCCAGATTGCCTTCTTGCTGGTTCCTACAAAAATGAATATACAAGTTACAACGAATCACATGCCTAGACACTACATGTGTCTGATTTACCTGCCAGGGGTAGATAAAATCATTGATGGTGACATAATCTGAGCAACACCAGAACTTTCTGACACTGCACGATCACCATGAGTCATGGATGATGGTCCACTAATATTGTTGTTATCATATTGGTTCTCAACATCTATTTGCATAGTGTGATCCCTATTACTTCTGCTATTGTCCGTTTGAAGAATGGAATTTGGCATAACATGTCCAGAATTGATGCCCGCATTTAAATGATCACCCCATCCACCCAACTGATAATTTTGATATTTTGCGCAATCTGATTTCTACAGTCGAAAAACGTAAAAGAAATTAAACAGAGCATAATTATGACATCCCACAAAAGTTGTTAACACAACCCAAATTGAATGGTTTCAACTAGTCCAAGGATACATGATTGAGGGGTAAATATATAAAATAAAACAAAACAAGGACTAATGGTAAGCATGAAGGAGCTCTTACATAGTTCTCAAGTTCATCATTTTTTTTCTGAAGCTCAGATCTCAAACGATTATTCTCTTCCACCTGTGAATAGAAAAACATTAAACAGTGATGCTTTCATCATACTATCGCAATCTACAGGCTCATAAAAGGCATAGCAAGTTTAACACTTAGAATAGTGGAATTATAAACAGAACTGAAAACAGTACGCTAAAGCAAAGCAAAATTTTCAGAAGTTTGCATTATGCCAATTCAATAGATGCACCTTGAATTACCATCAACTCCAAAATCGTACAAGGCCAACTTATGCTAATTATTGAGTTGCTGAAACTAAAGGGATAATACTGAATAATTATATTAGTGAAGGGTTATAGTAATTCAAGTTCCATCTAGGACACAAGAAGGTTAAAACCAGTATTTATAAGATGTCTAGAGAATAGAACTTCGAACTAATATAACTTGATTACTCTACTAGTATCATCCTTCTCATATTTTCAGAATTAAAGCTCTCAAATAAAGGTCATTTTGGTTTTCTGGATTTCTCCATATGCCACCTTGGTCCAAAAATGTCTTAAGTATTTTATTCTAACATTACCCAATCTGTTCATCCCTATTAATCTCAGATTTCATCCCTATTAACCTCAGTTTTTATCCCTATTAACATTACCCAATCGGCTTTTGAAATAATATCTGAAGAGGCAAATTGCTGCTGCAACAAGAGGTGTCACAAGGGAAGAATTATAGGATCAGCAATAATAAATGAACCAGTAGCGCCTTCTAAAATGGAGTGTCAAAGAGGGAGGAGACTAGAATCCTGCTAGAAGATAATAAAAATCTATGCTCCCCGCGTCCCATTAATAATAGCTCAAAACTTTTCGGCGCGGGTATTTTGGGAAATTTAGGGTGTAAAGTGTGTGTACTTTTGATTGAGAATTTATTCTCCTTAGAGTGCTAAGGTGTGTACACTTTGGGAAACATGCCAAAATGATTGGGACAACCCAATAAAAAATATGGCCATGTTTAATGGGATGGAGGAGTACTGAAAATTAA
Source organism: Leonotis leonurus (assembly GCA_026898415.1). NCBI lineage: Eukaryota > Viridiplantae > Streptophyta > Magnoliopsida > Lamiales > Lamiaceae > Leonotis > Leonotis leonurus. Next base: position 6,625 of record JAPKLX010000111.1, on the reverse strand, counting down.
GTTATTAGGTACATAGACAAGTCTACACTATAGAGAACAAAGCATTTGTTTAATTCCCCTATATATAGAACACTCTAGAAGTTTCACAATGAATATCCAATCTCCATAGCAGGAATAATCGAATAAAGCACTTAATAAGGTACAAAATAAGTATCAATGATATAATTTGCTGAAAAAATTGTAATCACATTTATTACGCAATGTGCTGAGGTGGTGAACGCTATATTAACCATACTTAGTACAATGTAAATGTCAATTCATTAATTTAAAGGAAAAAATTAGAACCACGCATTGTTACGCAAATGTTTACAGAATGTGGATGCTATATCTAGCATATATATACAATGCACTCCTGTGTCCCACTAAATGTACATTATTAGGAGTAATACATAATCTGCAGGCTAATTATGTTTTTTAAGCAGAAAATACAAATCAATTGTGATCTTGTTAAAGTGTGAAAATACAAACAACAAAGCTCATGAGTTAACTTGACATTGCCTTTTATGTCCCGTTGCAATTATTATCAACGAATCTCTTTACCTCACTATACTTCTCGAAAATCAGTTCTTTAGGCCGTATATAGGAAATACAGTGACACTTCAAGATAACTTAGAACAGCTTCGGGATTGCTGTAATGCTATTTTCTAATACTTAAGCTAGTGAGTGGCAGTCACTCAATGACTAGCCTAACCAGCATTCGAGAACGATGTAATAATAAAGAAATAAATGTTGACGGATTAATTCAAAAGAAATAGGAATACCTGCTGTTTAATGGTTGCTTCAGCAGCTTCAACTGCTTTCATTACCTGAAACAACCCATCATTGCCGTTCATACTGTAGGGGTCATTCACCGTCAACCCCGCGAGTCTACTTTCTAAATTGCCTTCCCCATTCTCCATGTCTCTTATTCCTTCCTTCAAAAAGGCGCAGCACAATTTCTACCGGTATTAGGAAAAACAAAAATGAAATGCAATTCCAATACATACACACACAGAGCATTGAAGTTACAGCAAAAAAAACAGCCCCACCTTATTCCCGCTTCATTCAAATGAAACCATCTCGGTGATCTCCACTAAGTTAAATGCCAGAGGAGACGAGTACTGAATCAAAAAGCGCGCCGATTCAATCCCAATTGCAGTCAGTAGGGCACTGTAACTCCCGATAGGAAAAAAAATCCGAAAACGAATAATAAATGAAAATAAGGAAAAAAGCAGATAACAACAGTCACGGTGTTGCCAGAAAAACCCTACGGCGACGACAGGAGGGGGAGGAAGAAGATGAAGAAGAATCGTCGCCGTTGTCGTGAATTGGTGTTTAGGATCTCAGCTTGGTTAATGGGACAAGCTCTAATCGAATTCACATCATTCTTTGTCCTTTTTCTTCTTTGTAAATTGTAGTAATTGAAATTTCAAAGCTTTTTCACTTCAAACTTCTAAGTTCTAACTATGTCTCAATTTCTATTTCTATTTCTAATTACTACTCCACAATTTACAAACAAGAAAAAGGACAGTAGGGCATATTACTACTTGCTACTATATTAATTATATATTTGTAAAATTAATAAATTAGAACTAAGAAAAATCTTGGAAAAGGAAAGGAAATATATGTGAATTTTTTTCATAAACTTTCTAGACCATATCTAAAAGTCGAAAATTTATTTTGAATTAGGATCACAATTTTATTTCCTATGTGGAAATAAATTAAAGACTGAATGATTAAACAAATTAGAAAATGTGTCAGTGTCTTTCTTCCCTCTTTTATCTATTGGACTTAAATTTATGAGATTTATCAAAAAGTGAATAAATAAACTTAAAATGTTTTACACTATGACTTATAGAGGTGTTCACGGTTCCGAGAATTTGGAACTGGAACTGAATCGTCGTTGCGGCAGTTCACGGTTCGGAACCGAATCATATAGAGCGGTTCCGGTTTCGGTTCCGGTTCCGGTTCCAAACCGCCGATTACAATTTGGAACTGTCCAAAAAATTAATACTAATATATTTAAATTTTTTGAATATTTTATTTATTTTAATTACATACTTATGTGTATCATCATTTAATTTCATATCACATAATTAACTTTGTAATGTAATAGTAGAATAACAACGTAAAAATTTATTTTAATTTAATATTAATTATATATAATACACATATAATGATATATTAATAAAAATGTAATAATAAAAAAATTTAAAAAGGTTTTTATGTGATATTATCTCATGAATACGTTATTGAATAACACGTTAAACACAAATACATTGATGAAATGAAATAAAATAATTAATCTATATAATTATAACAATATAAAATGAACACTAATAAATACGTATATAATTTTAGGGTTTAATTAGGTTATCATCTAATTAAATTTTATTTTATTTAATTATTAATGTATTCGTAAGTTTAATATATCAATTATAAAAAATAATTATAATAAATGACTATTTATAATATATTAAATAAATTGAATTGGATAAAAAAAAAGATAAGGTTTCAAATAGATGGTTACGGTTCCGAACCGCTGGTTCACGGTTTCGAATTTTTATAACAATAATCGAACCATGCTCTACACGATTATGGTTCGAAACTGAACCATTGGGTACGATTACGATTCTCGAAACCACCGATTCCGGCGGTTCCAGTTTATTTGAACACCTCTACTAACTTAAGTAGATTTATCTTTTATCACATTCCTCGTGCAGAATGAAATCATGGTTTTTCTTTATTTTAATTTTTGGGAAAATGTTTTGTTTTGAAAACAATCATCATTTGGGTGTTAAAATAATCACATTCTTCCTCCAACTACGCAGTTCAATGATAATGATGTTCCTTTGTTGTATTGGCTAAGAATTCATAATTATTCATCATATCGTATACATAAAACACCTAACATTCAATTTGAAATTAATTGCAAATCAATTTTAATG